>JAAAKL020011832.1:0-13414 GCA_010016065.2 Carybdea cf. marsupialis auct. non (Linnaeus, 1758) | reverse complement strand
GGGTTAGGGAAGGCAAGCTATTTTCTTCTTCTTGAGTTTTGGCGGCAATTTCATGCGCATGCGTAATATAGACTGCCTGTCATTTAGTTTTCACTTAAGCCTGACCGGCTGCCGGTCAAATAGTCACTGCCTAAATTTAAAGTTTGAAGTACAATGTGTTACAATTTTAGAAAAGTTATCCTTTTAAGAGGAATGAGAAAGGATAATGAAAATTGAATGAAATAGGATTGCTTTTGACCCGGAATATCTATGAACATGGTTACGTAAGTGTGTAGGGACGGAGGGAGATAGAGAAGTAGAGAGGCAGGCAGGTTTGCAGGTTGGTTCGGCAGGCAGTTCGGTAGGCAGTTCGGTAGGCAAGGAAGAAAGAAGAAAGGAGTTGCGTACGTGAGCATGTACGTATTTGAATGAATAAACAAGCGCGCAAATAGGAAATTTGCTAGGTAGAGGTGGTTATGTGTGTAGCTAGGTACGTAGGTAGGCAGACAGGCGGAACGATGCTTAGGTAAAAACCTAGGGTGATGAATAGATATGTATTCAACTACGTAAGTCGGTATGTAAGTAAGAAAGTAAGCATTTGAGTATGCACACAATTAAGCGTTCAGTCTGTTCTCTTTCCCATTTACACAGTTGCAAAGGCAATCAAATTTAAGAGAGACATGAATTACACCCCTTAACCATGACAACTATAGGAGTATTCTCCCTTAACTAATAAAATACAGTGAACAGAATAAGAAGTAACTATAGATGGTACTGTCAAGCGTACTTCACATTATGATCATAATAATATTTACAAGCCACTCCGTACTCTGCTTTACAAGCCACTCCGTACTCTGCTTTACAAGGCATTGAGTTTATTGAAAGGTATCACCTATCCACACGATGATTCATCACCTTTTAACCACTTTTTCCATTAAGCATTGAGTACAATATTTTGAGGTGTTATATGAGAATAACTTGGGTTGGTATTTATAGCAATCAAACTCGAAATGCTCGTTTTTTCCAACCGAAGGGGCTACCTATGATCATAACATTATTTTGTTTTGCTCATTAGAACAATGGCGACGAAAAGTTAACGAAGAGTGCCGAAATGTATCATTATCTTCATGCAAAGAAACACCTGACTGCCATGGACTCGTAAGTAAAAATTACACGTACGTTTTTTATTTGTTACCTGACAGAAGCGTACAATTTTCTCAGTTTATGTTTTGTCGAAGCAACCCAGTTTTCGTTAACTGCAAAGTTGCCCATGTTAAAATTATCGCCTTAAAATTGCATTGAAACGTGGTAAATAGCCTTTAAGAAACCTGTGTGAATATCAGAGACACTAAGTCGCTATTTCTAGTCTTTCCATTACCACTATTTTTACATTTTTGATTAGCTAGAATTTAATTGCTCCAAGAACATTTTTTTAAGATTTGAAGAATTTAATTGGACTTTGTGTTGATACAGACCTTGCGATATACCGTTAGTTCTGCCAAGAAATCTTAAAAAGTCAAGTTCATAAATATTTTGACGCTTCTCGACTCAATTGTTGCCATTGATGGTAGATGTTTGTCATGTCTAGAGTCGTCTTTTTCGTAGTCCAACAGCCTGAAGATGGGAGAAGTATCTCTCGAAACATAGCTCCGAAAAAGACTACGACTCAAGACATTACAAATATCTACCATCAAAGTTAAGTTCATATTCAGTCGGCAAGATGTATTTCGTTCCTCGGACCAAGACCTAAGTAATTTTGGTTATAGAGCAGTTTAACCCAGAGAGCGGGAGCAGAAGGATGTGGCCATCGTTTCATTAAGCTGAAGATGAATTCGAAATTGCTATTATCACGGAACAAGCAAATAAATAATGATATTTGATTTGCCTTTATGAACAGCGACGTTTGGTACACTTTTAAGAATGTTCAAATCTTTTTAGTTTTGAAGCAAAAGTTGGGGCATTTTCGAGTGGTGATCGCTTCACCTTTGCCCCAAGTGTCCGCTTCGACCAGTGAGGTTAGCAATTAACTTTCAACCAATCTAACAACCTGATTGCTTCCAAAAGGCCCAGTATAATTGTAGCTAAAAGTATTCATATTGAAAATACAAATACGGGACCAATGAAGGGGTAAAATTTTATCAGATCCTTCTCGTGTCATCCGGTTTGGCCGTATCCGATTGATATGACGCCAGCTCCGATCTGATCTGAAGGAATACATAACGTTCGATGGATGATGGAGGGCCTAAAACCATGTCATGGATATGCTTAGCCATTGAAATATGTAATAGTATTATTTTGAATAAGGGATGTGCTATGATGTTTAAGTTTAAAAGCATTACATGTTTCACAGCTTCGTCAAAGTATGAATAGATTTGATTATCAGTAATTTAACATTGATATCAACTATGAATTTTTTAAAAAAACTTCACGTCAAAGTTATGCATTCTAGTCTTTTGATATAAGCTATTTAATAACATGTTGATTACGCAAAAGGCATAATAGATTTTATGGCGATAGGCGCCTATGGGAGACCAGAGGACGTTGCATCAGTCCGATCGGTCAGGTTGAGTGTAGAAGATACCTACTTCTCGAAATCGTTATGACAATTCATGGATGTAGATTCTGGTGGGGATGGGAAGACTCTTCCCCTCACTTTTCAGGATGGGAAGACAACAGCTGCTTTATCCCCCCACTTTTGGGCCCAGAAATGTCAAATTGTCCACGTATGTTCCTTTTGGAAAATTGAAATAGTGGCCATACTTCCATCGCCAAGGCTCTTAGATGGAACTTATGATTCCCAGATAGTTACTTCTGATCCAGAGCTTGGATCAGATCATGAGGATGAGCTAGCATGCTTCAAATGAGAGTTTTCCTGTACATCAGTATCAAACACCCATACAGTATTTCAAGACATTGATCAAAGAGGTACGGAAAATGTTTCCAGAAGTCGAGCGGTTGTCGAGGTTATTGTTGGTATTTCCTGCTAGTCCGTGCTCAACCGAAAGATTCTTCAGCATCCTTCGACGGGTAAAAACATGGTCGAGAAACAGTATGACGCAAGCTCGCTTCAACCACCATTTGGTTTGCAACGTGCATGTTTTTTTCGGTATAAAAGTTATGTATATCTCGAAACTCGTGTTGTATGTTGAAGCGCCTTTTCCACATGACCACTCATCAAAATCTATTGTCATATTAAAACAAACAGGATCGAATTGTAGAGAAAGAGGAAAACCTGAGCAGTCAATGGATACACGGTGTTGACGTAAACGTGTCTTAAAATACAGCGTAAAAAACAAAACATTGTCGGTAGGAAAAGTCTGCGTAGAGTTTCTCGGTGCGAATGGCGTCGAGTAATCTGGAGTGGATATGCTGTACTAAAGATAGAACTTTTATGGTTTCTCTTGGAAATCTTTCAATTATATATCACCTTCGATCAGTTATTTTATGAGGGTCTGTGCCAAGTTTGCACCTACATTGACCGTATTGTTGCCCATTTCAGTCAACTTAAATGCAGCTCCCTGCAAAGCAAAAGAGGCTGCTCCAATGTTTTGTGCGGCAGTTAATGACGATGTGGGTGGGAATTGATTCTTGAATATGAATGTTTTGTAAAATCTAGGCTTTTATTTTCTTGAGCCTATGGGCGGTTTTCTACTTCATCTGTTCTCAGTTTGTGTAGTGAAAGCAGCCAGATGGCACCACTTCTTTTAGACGTGGTTGGAAGTTCTTCGCAGCAGGTCATGCTTTAATTTTAATCGGCAGTATAAGTACATCATTAAAAATGGATAAACCATGCAATCTTTAGATGCATTTGTCAACGCCCAAATTTCTTATTTTTGCAAAGCATTCGTTGTGATTAAACAAAACGAATCAAGATTATGTTTGCTAGCTATGAAGTCTCGTAACGTGAGACGGATGATACATATAGAGCACTGTATGGCAACTTACAAAACCTCTAGCATAACGCGAGACAGCTCTATATTTCGTAAGATTTTGCTGGTGCAATAAAGCCAAAACAATAGTTTGAGTTTTCCAATGAGAGGCGACAGATGGTTTTTAGGCATTTACTTACTTCTCTCCTATGCTGGAAGTGTGTGTGGTATCAGTAAACGATCATTTTAAGTTATAGTTTGGATCGCAATTTTCTTTTCGTTGCAAAGTATTTAATGGCCTGATCTTATGAACCAAAGGGCTCTGTGTTAGGAACTTGGTCAGGCCTTTGGAATTGGGCCGTAATCAAAGTTGCAACTTTGATTCCTCCTTACAAGAGTCAGAGCGTTGTATCACTGGGTGAGTTACGTTGCATCTGATAAGTAGCACTCAATGTCTACGAGAAAGTATACAGGAAGTACGTCATGTTCGGAAGTTTATAGTTTCGTGCAACGGTTTCTTCGAAATAATGTTTAAATTTGCGTCAGTTCATCTTTCTGTAGGCCATTTTCCACTATATTATGTTAAAAAATGTGTAGGTAGAGAAACATAGACTAAATTCGAGCTACAAAATCCCCTGCTTCTGGAAGTCCAGCCTCGCTCTGCATCAAACTCTTAAGTGAGACCCATTTGTCTCTTTGTTTGTGGGACTCCTGAGGAGCTGCCTTTGTGCTGGTTCGTTTTATCAAATAATGTGACCTTCTAGGGACAGAGGGCAACCTTTTATAACATGACATATGCTTGTGAGGGGAGCAAGATTTTGTTGGATGAGTTGTACAAGATTTGTCGTATACTGCGCGTAATATTTTTAGTGCAGGTGCCACTGATTTTCTTACTGTGAGTTGTATTCAAATTCTAAGGTATATAGAGGATCTTTTCCACGCCAGCCCAGAATGCACGTGTCGTCCGTAGTGTACGGTGACCCTTGCTTTCTTTAAATAACGCATAACATTTCAAGCCTGGACCAAGCCGTAGTATATGCAGTGGTTGGCATTGGTTTGTCCAATGAGGTACTTAAAATCTTCTATCAGCTCAGTCAAGAAGCCATCGTATACCATAAAGTGGCGAGAAGTAGTGCATGTATTTCCTCTTTGTGTATATTGTAATATATGAAAAAGGGGAAGTTGCACTAGCATATACGCTGCTGTGAATACCATCCTCGGTGATATCCTGAGTGAAGATGAAAATGATCATGGCTTTGCTGCTGTTTAAGATTTGGAGTGAAATCAGTCATAATTGGTGCTTGTAGATGCTGATGACGTATTGAGTGAAATAGGAAAGGCTGTCCCTGGCACGAGTACAAGCTATTGTTGCATGGGAACCGTAGAGCCTGCTATTTCAGATTAGAAGTTTACACTGTTTCAACACAACGTACTGACAGTGAAATGACCCAATGCGTATCTTTCGTTCAGTCACGTGCATAAATCCGTACTTTATTGTTACCCCCCTCCCATATTTATCTTGTATGTTTCCTCAGTCACTTGTATAAATCCGTACTATATCATTACAGAAATGGGAAAGATGGTACGGGAAAGAGGTTGCACATTCATGATGCCAGCGACACGTCAGACGAAGAAAGTGACAATACTGTCTATGAATGTCCTGGTCTTGCACCGGTAAGTCACCAGTTCGAATTCTTGAGCAATAACTATAAAGCAAACATTTGGGCCTTTGACCTACTGGTATGTCATGGGTAGGTTTCAAGGGAGTTCGAGGAGAGAGTATGGAATTGATATAAAACACATTTCCATGTGAATTTGTCATCGGGAACGAATATAGTGAATTCAAAATATGCTGCGTTTTGATCAGCTCTTCAGTGTACGAAATATTGTCTTGCTATTTCATCAATCAATTAAATTGCTCTATTTGTGGCAACATATGCCCCATCTTCGAAGAAAAAAAGGGGAAAGATTTCATCCAGCACGAATGCGCCTCTTTTGTTAGCTGCTACATTTCTAGTAGCGGTAGGCGCCACTCCTATCCAAGTACAAATGTTAACGACATCTCGCGGGATCTCCTGATATTTTTTTCACCTACCCCGTAAGAATGGAAGATTGTGTGAACTTGTGGACTTTTGCTTCAAATCGAATCGGGGTCGTTCATTACCACAGGACGTTAAAGGAAGACACCTATCCCTACTAAATTCTCCTGCAGCTCCTCATGTTACTAGTTGATACCCCCAAGCAAGCTGTTCGGAACAAGCGACGCGTTATCCAGATGCCGCGGACCGCAAAGAGCTTTCCAGATTATTAAGGACTTTTATACTGCTGTTTCCAGAACCTGTTCGTAATTTTTATTGAAGGAATCGATGCTACAAGTTTTACTGAATAGGGGCCATAGTTAAAAAGAGTTGTAAACAATCTCACCTGTCCGGATACCGTGAATATTGTGCTACGGCATGGTCCAAGTTTCTTTACTTTCACATTCTGGTCTCTTCATTATGTTTAGTAGCCACTGGTTGCGATTTATATTCATCTAGTTTGGTAGGATTTAGAAATGCTTGGAAAGTAATACAATTATCTAAAGAAACCTTAAGGTTCGTTAATTGTTGTTGAAAACCTTGAAAATTTCAGAAACTTGATTATTCTTTCAAAACTTTTGGTATTTTCAAACTTTGCTGACATCCTATTGTGCCAAAGTTTCATAAGCGATCTTGTGCTTTCTCGACGCATACTGGAACTGGAATGATACGTGAACTTTGCTCACCCTCCGATTGTGATTTGGGTCTTAAGCCTTTAGATTCCATAATTTTCTGTAGAGGTTATGTATTTTAGTCCACATATTTTGATATCACTCAGCAGGCAATGCTTGTATCGATTCGCTTGCACTCTGTATTCAGTAAGCCATCCCTTCGTACAAGCAATGAATGTAACTAGATACACAAAGGGCCTGTTGAGCTAGTATTTTCACATTTTACCCGTCATTGTGTTTTCTAGCCTGGTGATATGAAAGTGGTAAACCCGCTCTTCAGCGACGCCGAAAGCCGACATAGTGACCGTCATAGTGACCACCATAGTGATGCAAAAAGTGAAGAGAGTGCATCATCCACACCCCCTCTTCGTACGCAGGGCCGATCTAGCATGTCGTCAGCTTCTTCGAAACCTTGACTTGTGTCGTTCACTGTAAACATTCCAGAGTGGAGATGTGATGACGTCACAGACAGATTTCCAAGTCAACCCATTTCCAAGCCCATCCCATTTATATACGCGGCCCAAAACATGGTAACCAGATACCCATTCATGTGTGTTTAAATCTGCGAAAGTGCAAAGGGGAATACATAATATTGTTTCCACTCATTCAAAACGGATTCGTTTTGCTAAACCTTTTCGCCAAACACTTGTCAATTTATAGGGTATTGGATGATTTTAACAAGTTTTCCTTACTTGGTCGCTAAAATGTAACCCATCCTGTAGTAGGTTGGTCGTGTTGGTCTTGCTCATGTACTGAGATAATGCAAATGTTGTCATGCATTCGCATTCAGGCAGTAGAGTGTAACTGGGCTCGGCGTGACTCTTAACGTCGCTATTAATAGCATCTATTAAGTTTAGAAGAAAATGATGAAGTGCCAGGAAAAAGTAAAACTAATCTTTTAGGTCGTAACCAAAGCAAAAAGCAGTTGATAGATCTTTGGATTACAATTTCTTGTAAATAATGTGACGTCATTCTTCGACATTCTAATCGCAATAACTTAGCTCAAATGGGTTTCAGTTTTAGGGAAAGTATTACCTTGAAATTGGTTATATTTATGTGTCAAAATTAATTTAGATCATATATGATATGCAGGTATTTGAATTTGAGATTTGTTGTTGTAGAAATACGGTAAAGATTGTCCTTTGAGTAGGGCTTGACTTATTTATGTAGAGAAAGTGTGCAGATGTACAGCTTTATGATATGACGTTACCATTGTGCAGCTCCTAAACACACACTGCGAATCAGCTTACTTGAATGAAAGTACTTGTTAACTGTTATGAATTATGATGTTATGATACCGCTCTGCTTGGGTTTCCACTCAAGAGAGGAGCGGCCTCATCTAAATCTAAACGTTGTAAATATTATGTCACTCAACTTAATGAAGCAGGCAGGTCCTCCCAAGGTGATGTCTGTGCAGCTGAGAGAATTAATGGATTGTTTAATAATTTACGGAGATGTTGATGAGTTTAAAGTGGTCAGAACTTTTTTTGGTGTTTGTTTGATTGTACTGACCTGAAAAGCCTCCGTCTATTCTTTTGCCGTACGTTGAGTGTATTTCACGTAAAATCGTTTAAAAGAGCTGAAAACTGCACTGCTGGTCGCAGAAATGTTCGCCTCGTATTGAATTTCTCAGCATCAACAACTGAACTTCCGTGCCCTTTACTGACATTTGATTTGTTTCTTATGACATGAAAAATTGCTTCTTTCTGGAAAAGTTCGTTTAAGAATCACCTATAACTACGGAAAATTGTACGTTAGATCGAAACTGACGTGGCAGTTCGATTCCACGAAAGAAAATAAACAAAATATCAAAAAATTTCTGACCACTGGTGGTACGGCTCTTTTAAGAAGACAAAATAGCCTGTTAAGAATCTCGAAATGTCTGGCAGCGAAGGAAATGGCTACCTCGTCCAATTATTTAGTCATATTCACTGCCTCATCAACGCACCCGGTGTTGATCGATGTTGAAATCAGCTATAAACAAATGTGTTTCATAATTTGTTATTTCAAGCCGGTCATTGGGTTGAAAGATAGCATCATGTTTTCAGAGATAACTGTCAATGGGGTATGTGTAGGTATACCTACTATTATAGTACTGACTTTCATTGTATTGCGTGGATTTTTTTTAGTTTCAAGTCTGGCACGAATGAACGTGCAATCTTACCCTTTTTGTAACCAAAATGAATTTTTTTGCTCTTTATACATTTTTGTGTGTGAATTTGAGTCTATGATACTTATCAAGGGCCACATCAACTATAGATGCGTAACATCGTCGTTGTAAATAGGTTGATATATGTGAAAGTCCAGCTTGTCAGGTTGAGTTAGTTCTAAATTAGTAAAGGAAAAGTGGCGCAGATCGAGGGGGACTTTCGCTCCGGAGGCATGATGATGCCCATGTAAGACAAAACAGTGAAACCCATTAGGAACATCAGGATAGGAACTAAGCTTTCCGAATGTGGCCTGCCAGAAAGAGTTACTTAAATATTCATTTAGACATGCACATTTGCCGGTCCCTATCCTTAAAAATCTAGTTGATCGATGTAGAAATGTCCATTTTAGCTTAGTTGACAAATCCTGTAAACCAGCACGGTTTCTGTTGTGAGATTATCAAAATTGCAATAAGCTCCTATACACATTTCTTTCAACCTCGAAGACGACGTCTATTTCTTGGTGATACAAACCGTAATAACATGAAGGGGGTATAAGCAAGCGCCTGCTGGAGTGAACTTCCATTACGACCTTTACGTCATGTCTTGGAGATCTTGCTACCCATTCCGTTATCAGTACATAGAGTAATAGCTGCAGTAGTCAACTCCATTCACTAGCATTCATGTGGCATTCTAAATGGATTCAGAATTAGTATACAAGGTAGCCACGCACCCCCCCTCCCCCCCATCTGGACCCAGTCATGATCCCAGCACGCCTCTACGCCACCAGTTCCTGAAATATGTCATAGGCTGAACCGCTATGTTAACAATCTTTGCGTTGAAATGAATTACATTTCGGTAGTTGCTTCCTCATGTTTAATTCATGAGGTGACGACTGAAAACTCTGACTCCAAACGAACTGCTTTCACATATTCACGTTGGTTGTCATAATCTTGTTCATTTCTATTCTTTGTCACTACTAATACCAGGTGCCCGAATATATTTGAGAGTAGTCTTTCTGCTGCTTTCTGCTGCACATTACCATGTCAGACCGAGGTAGAATAGACTCGAAGGAGGCCTGAAAATGAAGGTTGTTTCGTTGGAAGTAATGAACCCGTATTGTTCATCATGTACAAAACTATCTTGTACTATTTCAATTTTTAAATGATAGAAGTGAGCCTATCGGGCTATTGAAAATGGCATAGAGTGGTAATGAGTCGTAGTATGAACCAGCAAGGATAACGATTGGATTGTATATCGGAATAGAATTGGAATGGTACAAAACTGAATCTGCTGGTGAGTTCAGAGGCATGGGTACAACACAGTAGATCTGTTTATAATGTTGTACAGGTCACTGTATACAGCAGACCCAGCTTCTCTAATCACTAATATGAATTACTTTATATTACTTTTGGTAACAAATAATGTATATATATATATGGAGTAACTATGGTAGCGTAGACATTAAAGGACGTTAGTGTACGTAAAAATGTTCGTTGTTGTTCCAGGTGTTATGATAGAAAGGTAAAATTTGATGAATAAGAAAAAGCGTGTATTAGGTTTATTACCTGACTTGGTCGAAATAGAAATACAACAGATAACACAAGTTCTTTGATTTTTCTCTACGCTGTCGTAGTCCTGAAAGAACCTGTTCCCCACCCTGCTTTGGCCCCTTGAGCGTGCTCTTCGAAATGTACGTTTCTGTATTGCAGGTTCAAAGTTGTTGGCTGAAGACAGTGTACATGCGATACTACCGTATCACTATTGCAATCACACCATTACGAAAAGTTGGATTGGGATCTTACATTCATAACGTTGCCATAAAAGTGGGCGGGTCCTCAATTGCTCTGAAACAATAAGATCGATTGCTCCTTGTGGTGAGTAAGAGGGGAAGTGGGCTGACGATTACAGGTTTCATCCAAGTGATAGATGTATGGCACGCGACGGGTATGCAGATGCTGCTCGATGAGCTACTGATCCACTAGACGCGAAGTAAAGTCAACAATTTTCAAGTAGGAAACCGTCTTCATGCCTACCGTTCGACTCGAATCCGTTTTCTCTGTACAATATACTTGCGTCATAATAGCTGATCAAACAGCCTCATTTCAAGAAAAAAGCCGTGGAAGTGGTTCCTCGAATAGCATCATATCTTCTCGGTAATGTCAAGTTATATCTATAATGCTAAATACGCATCGCTGCCTAGAAGTCTTCGTTTCCTTAATTGCAAGGAACCAACCTGCCAGACTTTCCTTTCCAACATATACACAGGCAGGTTAATGACTATGGCTTTGGAGACTGGGATCTAATGACTGACCACCTGGATGGCACAGCGGCAAATTTTGCACATAAAATTTCCAAAAACCATCAGACAACACTTTTTCTGCATCAAGTTTCGGTACTGCCTAAACATTGCACTCTCACGTCCTACAGATTCTAGCAAATTTGCTATTTGGGAAAGTGTCTGCGGTGGTAGTCCCAGTTGACTCGTTTCCACCGGTTCTAATATCGTAATATAGCTCAATCTCAGTTAAGCTAGAACTTTATATTTACTGCTTCGGGAGGGACACGTGTAGTCTTCTCAAGAGACTTCCTTGAGTTTCTACCGTGATATTATTAACCGTATCCGTGCGAAACTCGGGTCGCTCCTGAATAGTTCACAGTGCCTTCTAATTCTATAACGGCGAAAATGTCATGGACGTTAATAATCGAGATAACAGCAGTTCCCAATTTGTTGGACCATATGTTTCACGTGGCCTGGGCACTATGTTTATGAAGGAAATTGCCAAGCAATCTACTTGACCTGTACTGGATTAGTGTGTTTGATGGTGTTTTTGTTTCTCCGCAGGTACTGCCTTTCGCTATGAATATCCAAAGCACATGCCTTATTTAGGTTCGTTTCCAAACAATTTCACGAGTGACGTACGCCATGAATCTAAACGTAGCCCAGAATGACGAAATTCTCTGAATGGAATGAAAATGGAGCTGAAAGGAACCATGTAGATCTGTTGAAACGGTACAATTTATATGAAATCCATTTGGACAAATTTGGTAGATCGTCGTCAGAGCAGCAAAGCCAATTTGTATCGAAAATTTAAGTTCCAGTCGCTGCACTTCAACCTCTTAAGGGAGATGTAATTGCGACTTAATCAGTACCTGGTGCTGCCGTGCAAGCACGACAAACTGGTTAAACTCATTTGGGTATTATGCTACCTCTAATATTTGGTAAAAACTAAGTTTAAAAATAATGCCAAAGATACCGTCTAGTTGAAAATAATGTCTGATGTTCTGAGGAAGGCGTGGGACAGGAGCAGACCAAGAAAGGTTATTAAGGATGCCATGGTGTACCAGGTGGTTGACAACACCTTATTAATCTTATGATGACGATATCTAAAATTGAACTGTTAAAGGCATTTTCTAAGCCAGCGCCGCTCACCCACTAAGAATTCCTTGCTTTTTCCTGTCGTATTTCATGACATTTCAACTAGAATGGGTCATTCCTCCTGATGTCGTTCTGAGGCGGGACCAAAGCGGTGCACCAGTCAACTCAGTAAGGCGATACAATGCATGTTCGGACCCACCAGAAAGTTTGTAACTCTAGAAGAGTAGAATAGAATATCAATTTGGTAAAGAAGGTACGTGTTTCATGCAAAGCGCGATGAATTTGTTGATAACGTGAGATACAACTTCTTACGGGTAGATGTAAAAGGCTCACTAGTCAGCACGGTAAGAACGGCTTGTTGCTAGGAGTTTGCTTTTTAACAATACAAGGCAATAACATGTCCAGGAGCTAATACCGCTTGCTTTCGTTAAAACACTTGTAAGGATTGAGAAACATGCAGAAAACCTCAAGATTAAAGTTTAAATTGACCATTTAAAAAGCAGGAATGTAATATGTCATGTTGTATTTCACAGAGATGATAGGTTGCTCAATTGTCGAATAATCTATTAACAGATCATCAATTACTCTATTTACCGTTTGTGTTCCTTGCTTCCATAAAAGTTGCCTAAATGCCTACTTTCTTGCCTTACATATAATTCGTCTTGTTTATACAGAAATCCTTAGAAAGTGAAAGAACAGTCTAGTGTATTCTATAGAAACTTTTGGAAGGTTCTAGAATCCTATAGAACCCGACAGAACATTCTAGAATGTTCTAGAAGGTTATAGAATGTTCTGGAAGATTACAGAATGTTCTGGAAAAGTAAAGAATTTTCTAGAAGAATCCAGATTAAATAGTGCTGTTGCCTAGTCAAGTCAAATTAAGGCAGTCCCATGACATGTCACATTAAAAGGAATGATTGAAGTGCGATGTGTAGAGCTTTGAGATGATTTGTGTCTCGATACTGCTCTGGTGATGATTTTGGCTACTAAAATTGTAGACTTACTTTCAATTTTTTAAAAGATGATTCCTCTCATTACAAACGTTAGTGGTAGATCACATTTCTGTCCTCTCCTTCATTATTTTTGGCCCTAGCATCCCAAGTACAAACTCCGATCAGGTCTACTTGACACCATTACAGTATCATTAACCTGCTCACCGTTTACTTAAGGTAACAAACATGGACACATGTGGATGCTTTTCCCGTACAAACAGTCACACGGGGTTATGGTAGATGATAGATCCGTTTGTAAGCTTATGTCAACCAAGAAAACCGAAATGATGTTTTTTTAC
>JAAAKL020011831.1:0-13417 GCA_010016065.2 Carybdea cf. marsupialis auct. non (Linnaeus, 1758) | reverse complement strand
CAAGTTTCACTTCCGTGTAGCAGAATAGACTCTACTCTAGCAAAAAACAGACGTTCTTTAACATTCCTTCTCATATTAGTGTTCCATATCCATTTCATCATCTGACATGCTGACCATGCTAGTGCCTGTCGTACTTCAAAATTAGTTTCCGAGCTTCTCAGCCAACCTCCAAGGTGCTTAAATTATCTACCTATTTCAACACTTTCCCATTTCTCGCGTTAGTTGTAGAGTCTTTCCCTACATCAAAATGCATCATTCCTGCCTTCTTTACATTAAGATGCAGTCCTACTTTTGCTGCCTCGATTTCTATGCTGCTAAGCATTTCCTGTGCTTTATCAATCTCCTCAGCAATGATTGCAGTATGCTCTGCCAAATCTGTGTCTGTTATTACTACAGGACGACTCCTTCTCCGTTCTATATTGAGCCCAAGATCCCAAGAGCCCAAGAGATATGGTGCCAATGTGTCCCCTTGCAGAACACTTGCTTTAATTTCAAAGTAATCCTTGTCGCCATCTGGTGTTTTGACTCTAGCTCTTGTGTTTTGGTGTATCAGATAAATTGCCCTCATCAATCTTTCCAGAATGTCGCACGCTCTCAAAATCTGCATCACTCTTCCACGGTGTATGCTGTCGAAAGCTTTTTTTTAAATCTAGGAAAACCAGAACAGCCTTCAGATTGCGATTTGTTACTTCTCAACCTCCTCAACGCTAAAATGTGTGTAGTAGGTGAGCGACCGGGACGGAAACCGTTTTGATTTGGAGGTAGGTGTTGGACAATATTTTGGCCTTATACTGTTCAGCATCATTTTGTTCACTAACTTTGCTGCTATAACTGAAACCGATATGCCGCTATGGCTTTCTGTAGTACCTAAATATCCAGATTTTGGTAGAGGCTTTAAATCACTGTCAGACCATTTTCTAGGTTTTTCTCCTTCCAGTGGTTTGTTTGCGAACCCAAGCATTATATCATCTAAGTTGTAGAGTTTAATCACTTCTGGGGGAATATCGTCTGGTCCACATGCTTTCCCGTCTTTGATCGATTTCTTGACAGCTTCATATTCCTCTAATGTGAATAGTTCATCAGAATATCTGTTCCCTCCACTACTGGGGTTAATTCTAATTCCCGGCTTTCTTCAACTGTTGGTTCTGCCCCTAGAAGCTCCTTGAAGTATTATACCATTTGTTGATTGTGTCCGTTTTATCTCTTGCCCTTAGGATACATTGTTTGACTGTCTTCCTTCCAGTTATCTCATTTATTATATTCCAACTTCTCCTATGTTTGATTCCTCATCTGCTGCCTTAACTTCTCTAATCTTCTTTTCTAGCTCTTCTTCTGTAGCTCTTAAACCATATGCTTCCTGCGGCTTGTTTTCACACATTTGCATCTCCTTTCTATTGTGAGGGGGTGGGGGAAGGGTTGGATCCTGAAAGCATATATCAGTAGCAGTAAGAGTTTCTTTTCTTGCCTTAACAATCCTGGGATCATGCGATCATTTCCTTTTTTATCCTTTCCTTCTTTGGAAGTAATTTCCTCACAGCTTCATCATTTGCCTTGATCAGGTTTGCATACGTTTCAGTAATGGTCTCATCATCAGCACAGAGGCTTTCATACTTGTTCCTAACTGTGATGGTATATAAATCTTTCAACTCTTTTCCCTTCAGTGCTGACCACGGGTAGTTTGTTCGTCGTGTCACAGCTCTAGTAGTTAACAAACTCAATTTCAGTTTTGCTGTAACAACTCGATGATCCGAGCCAACAGTACTGAAAATGTCGTATGCCTGGCACTCGTGTACAGAATTCCTCCATTTCCTATTCACCATAATATAATCCACTTGAGTTTTACTGCCATTTATATTTGATATCTAAGTCAAGAGTTCGGTGGGTTTCTTTTGAAAGCTTGCGCTTGCTACAAACAGATTTGCTTCCTGTATGAAATTATTTACTAATTTACCATTGGTATTTGATGATTGATGGTATGAATATCTAGCAATGTTTTTGTCAAGGTGCGCATTGAAGTCCTTCATTACCACAAGGAAATTGTGCTTTGGAACTTACAGCAGCCGCAAGTTGTTCATAATGCTCTCTCGCTGACTCGTCCCCCTCTGTAGGTGAGTAATGACCTATGGTAGTGAGTGATGGATTTCCACTAAATTAATATTATTCTGGAGTTCCATTTAATCACATTTGCAAGCGTGTCTGCTACTATATTGTTGACCATGAGACCCACTCCTCTTGCAGAATTCCGGGAATTTCGCCATGCTGGTGTTTTAATCAGTGTACCAACATTAAATGTATTATACACTGATGGCTTGACTCTTCGGGGTCGAAGAACGTCGTTAAGGCTTGTGGCTACGTTCATGACTGAAGAGGCCAATCCTCAAGCCGCATATCTTCCCACAGGTTGAACAGGTGTAGCTGCTACCCTGTGAGATAGTTCCATCTTTCCTTTACCGTCTCTTCTCAATGGTAACATCCAACCGTTTCCTCTCGACAGCAGCAGTGTCTGTCTTGCAAATAGAGCGCTAGGCATGGCGGTCCTGGGCCAGTGTCTCCCAAGCAGATGGTTGAATTGTGCAAGATTTCAGAGTCGACTTGAAAACATCTTTGTAGCGTTTGTACTGTCCACTTTGGCTACGGATACCGTACTTCAGCTGAATGTAGAGCACAGTTTTCGGCAACCGATTGTTTTCCATCCTGACGATATACCCTGCCCAGCGAAGTTGAGCTGTAGTCACGAAGAATTCAATGCCTTCAATTTTACATCTCTCCAACACCTCCGTGTTGGGGACCTTGTCCCACCATTTGCTGTATGCAATTCTTCGGAGACAGCGATGATGGAACTGGTCTAGTTTTCGTAGATGGCGTCTGTATGTTGTCCACTGACCACAGCCATAGAGAAGGGTGCTGAGTACAACTGCTTTGTACACAGCGATCTTCGTGCTGAAGCGGATGCCGTGGTTACCCCATAATCTGTGTTGCGACCAAATGAAGCACTTGCTTTAGAGATTCTGGAGGTGATATCATCGTCAATCACAACTTTCTGGGACAATGTGCTGCCGAGGTAGCAGAATTTGTCGACAGTTTTCAGTTGTTTCCCGTTGATGGTGACATTGGGAGTGACAGAGGGAACGCCAGTTTTTGGTTTAAGCATGACCTCAGTCTTCTCGAGGCTGATGGTGAATCCAAAGCTCTTGCATGCAGCTGCAAACCGATCAGTGGTAATATGCAAATCCTCAAGAGTGTGTGCAACAAGTGCACAGTCACCTGGGAAAAGCAGGCCACGAACCAGGAGCTCCTTGATTTTTGTCTTTGCCTGGAATCCGCGTAGGTTGAATATGCCACCATCGACACGTGACTGCACAGTGTCTAGGTTGGCAAACGCAACGTATAGCATAGCTGCAAACATTATCCCAAAAAGAGAAGGCGCCAAGATGTAACCCTGTTTTTGTGGCATTGGTGACGTTGAACGCTTCTGATTCAGCACCTCAGTCACTAATGCGTGCTGTCATGCCTTCATGGAGAGACCTGACGATACTGGTGAACTTGTCAGGGCAGCCGAGTCTTGAAAGGATCTTCCGAGGAGCTTCACGAGAAACTGTGTCTAACGCCTTCGTCAGATCGATGAAGATGAAGTAGAGGTCCATATTTTGTTCCTTGCATTTTTCCTGGAGCTGACTAGCTGTAAAGATCATGTCAGCTGTTCCTCTCCAAAGTCTGAACCCGCACTGACTTTCCGGCAAGACCTGTTCAGCAACATGGGCGTTCAACCTGTTTAGTAGCAGCGAGAGAAAAGCTTTTCTGTGATGCATAGAAGAGAGATCCCACGGTGATTATCACAACAGGCTCTGTCGCCTATCCGCTTGTAAATATGTATATCTTTGAAGTCTTGTGGAACAGTCTCATGTCTCAAGCAGCTGATTTCCTCCTCTCTTATATATCTCAGGTGGTATACCATCCATACCAGGTGCTTTGTCAGATTGACAACTGCTTTATTGCCTTCCTAGTCTCAACAAGGCTTGGAGGGTCTGCCATGGCGTTTTGGACCGGAAGCTGGCGAATCTCGTCAAATATGGATTCATCTACGGTAGATGGTCGGTTCAGAACATTGTTAAAGTGCTCTGCCCAGCGCTTCAGAATTTCCGCTTTGTCTTTAAGAAGAACACTGCCTTCTTCTGAATGAAGTGGTGCTGTGCCATTCTTGCGAGGTCCATAGATAGCTTTGAGTCCGTCAAAAATGCCTTGGTCTGCCCTCAACCTGCAGCTTCCTGCAGCTCGGCTGACTTTTGCTTCCAGCAGTTATCCTTCATTTGCCTTGGTCTTCTTTGAGTACCGCTTCTCGCCTGATAATAGCGTAAAGTCTTTGGATTGGAGCTCTTATTCAGCATCCAATCCATGTGAGCTGAGTGCATTTGATCAAGCAGTCCTCTTGCTTCCACATCATTGTTGTCGAACCAGTCTTGGTGGGATCGTTTCACAAAGCCAAGAATTTCAGCAGAGCACTTGTATGTAATGTCCTTCAGTTGTTTGCATCTCATCTCAACGCTTTTCTTGCTTTCATCCTCTGGAGATGGGTTCTGCTCATTAACACTTACTAGGTAGGATCCAGAAATCTGGTCTGTTAGATGCTGCATCCAATCTAATCCGACACCCTGCTACCAAAGTCTTCATCGTTACCTTGATATGGGTGACGAATCGGGTACTATACCTTGCCAAAGGCCAACCAGTGATTTTTTTACAGTGCTGCTTATTGTTCATTCACAGCTATCTACAGGTCATTCCCCGATCTGCAGCCTTGGGAGCCGGTGGGGCTCACCACACCACTAAAAACAGCGGTAACGCGATGATCAAATTCTACCTTGCATCCTTAAGTCTCTATGCCCCCAATGGCAACATTGTTTTGTCTAATGTTTCAGGTTGTGAATCCAAAAGACAAAGTGTACATACTACAATAACGGCCATTAAAAACAAAACTTAAATTATGATTGATTGTAATTATCAAGTTCCGTTGATCAAAAATAACTCCGGAGTACTATTATATACAATTGCAGACTTTGAATTGCTGCATAGGGAGCAATGAAATGTTAAGTAGCACATTTAACACTTAAAGCGTGATCCATATCAGGAACCTACGAAGAGTCGATATTCTACGTAATCATTCATGTACATTCAGTACCACTGTAAACGGTGAAATAAAGTAAAGTGAGGTGAAGAAGAATTGCTAACTTCGTAGAAAATTATCTTTTCTCACCTTCATACGTTTCAATGTTAATCGAGTACTGTCACAGTTGAAAATGGAGAGTTCCTCCTTCGATCACCGCTGATCTGTCTGAAGGGTTATGTTCAAATTGGCCCACTGCTGTGCTTTCCATCTTTAAAATGTCGATGCAATACAAATTTACGAAAAATTTTGGAAGCACGTGAACTTACGAGTATCTGTCCTTCCAGATAAAGTTCATCAACAGCAAACTTATGATAAACCTCATAACTGAAAATATGGAGACGAAATTACCCATAATTTACAATAGTTTTTAGTCTGATAAGTACAAGATGAAGGGCAGTGTGCAGTGTCAAAAAGCAAGCTAGCATTCCATGTATTAACATCTTTTAAGAAATTGAACATTCTTGGGGTTTTTTCAACTCAAAATCTTAATCATGAGATATTGTAGTTGAGATGCAATACATGTATCTGCAAATCTGCTTTTATAATAGCCCAGGGTGCTGACCCTGTCTGTGTTACTAGTATACAAGATATGGTAATTTGGCCCTCAAGTAAATCAGTCACCTGCCCCTGCAATTGGTCATCTTTGTCAGAACCCGCTCTGTACAGGTGCCCTTTCCTTTATTGCATATGAATACGGCGGCACTCAATATTGTGCCCTTACATATGCTTTGCATTCGATTTTTTGTCTTCCTAACTTCAGCAAACATTTTTTATAATAGATGACGAAGGTGCTGTAGTAGCGGCCCATGGACTGGCGGCAGAGCTATGAAGGAAGAATGACGAAAGCCCATTGTAAAGAAGGAGTGGATAGTAAGACAGGTAGTGGACATTTCTTTAATTGAAGTATGGCGAATTGAAATAAAGGGAAAATGATATAAGAAAATTGGGAGTGGGGATGTTTGGAATAGATCAAGGGTGATTCAAGTAAACGGGAAAAAAAGGCGTCAGAAGGCGAGGACGAGATGCAGTAAGATAAGATATTGTCAGAAATACAGAACTATTCAACCGACAAACACAGTAAAAGATGACTCAAGTGTTTAACCCTGCTTAACAATGGAATTCAGTACATAATGAAGAAGAAGTGATCGTAATTATCAATGCTATTAGTGTTCTCAACGTTGTCCACAGAAGAAAGCAAGCGTTTACATTTGACGAAAGAGAAATAATAATAGCTGGACGTGATAATAACAAATTTTGAGTTCAACCAAATCTTTAAAGCTTGCGAAAACGAAGATTAAGGGTGCATCCTACCCAAAGAGCCCAGTACAATTACACAAGGGGATGGGAGCGCCATGCCTTAAAATATGCAGAGGAATAGCACACCGGCTCCGTTCCTGCAGATGCCTCTAGGTGCTAATGAAACCCTTACCCACTGATATTATAGAAATGAAACAGTGGAGTTATCGTCACAACTCTAGACACCGCGTTCGTGCTTTAGATTCCTGAAGTACAAGCTCACAAGTGAAGTTAGGTTGTCATTTATAAAAGAAGTGTCTGGTCATCTGTTAGCAATTTAATTGATAACAATCCCGCTTTATTCTCAAATACACCTTTCAAGTATCAAGCCCCTCACCTTAATGACATCTAAAGATTCCATATTACCTATTTTAAAACATTCTTTGTATTTTGCTTCCTCATTTTCTTATCACAGCAGCCATTGGTGTCATCCGTAAATAGTTCAGCTACAAGACTTCGATCTTAAATTAATCTCATAAATCTCTAGCTATCTCTCCTAGTTTCATATCTTGCTATTTCTTCGTGAGGATATCCCAAATATGTGTGAAACTGAGTTGTCTTTCTGAAGAAATGGAACAACTCGGTAATGGCTGCATTTTTGAGGTTTAACCTCTGAGTGGGCGACGATGAGGTTCCGTTTTGAGATGACAGTTCACACTAAATACAAGGGTATGAATGTGTTATCTTTATTGGTAGTTTAGATGAAAACAGGAAAGGTGTGGAGAAATAATAAATGTGAGTAATATACCAGGACCTTAGTCGCCAAGGGGGGCAGTTGCCACCCCACTGTTTTTCAAAGAACACTTTTAAATTTGCCATTCACTACTATATTCTGTGTATCATTTCATAGCGCGAAGATCTCGAAAACTGAGTCGGTATTGATATCATTGCAAACTACTTCACTGTTTGCTAGGTATTGAGGTACTTTAAAAGGAGTAGAAATAAATAGTAAACAGAAAAATAGATGTTACTACAGACAACAAGAATAAAAGATTTCCAAGAAGATGGCGGTTGACATTTGATTTAAAAGTGTCAAAATCGTAAGTAAGAGGAAGCAGTCTGAAGACAGAGAGTTCCAGATTTGGGCAGTCCTAGGGGGACCTAGGCAATCTTAAAGCTTTGAAAAGGTGGCAAATAGAAATTGCATATATTCGTATTACAAAGCAAATGCCTTCCCCCTATTAGACACTTCATAAAGGACATAGCAATACCTTCTACTGTGTATAGGTACATGCTATTTTGTTACAGGCGGAAAGATAAAGAATCGTTAGTCCCTGTAGGGTTCTATGGGTCTCCTTAACTAGAAAACTCAAAAGAAAGCGAGAGTGATACTCTCGTCTGACTATTGAACGGTGTAGTCTGAAGAAACAAGGGGAGCAGAAATTTTTGAAAAATTGTATAACCGTTCTTTGTCAAAATATACCGAGAGGTTGGAGCAAACGTCTATTTTTAATGTGATGTGAAGATGACGCAGTGTGAAAATCAGCATAGCTTTTCAGTTTTAACCAGCCATGAAATGCAGTTTTCAAGGATATGAGACTCAAAGAAATAGTTTTTTTCATTATCACTCACAAAGGTGAGAAACATTATTCTAGAACCCTTAAAAGCCATGAGTGTCGTAACAAATCGAATAATATATGTCACCCACCTTGTGTTTGGCACCTGAGAGTATAAACATATGTGAGCAACGTAGGGTTTGCAAGCAAAAATGATTCAGCTTATGGGTCACGAGGGGTTGACAACCAACTCCGTTCGTCGGCACTCCACTTGATTTTGAAGTAAATTTAGGGTCTGCTCAGTCTACTTACTCACGTTTGCACTGAGGCACTCATGGGTGCTTGGGAGGGGCATGCTCCTTTGCCTCAAGCTTCCTTTTACGTTGTAAGAGCAATGGGCAATGCCAGAGGTGCAGAGCAAAATTTACATGTTAACACAAAGTATATAATCGTAAAATGCATATTTGATATCCAAAAAATAATCTGGCATGTTGAACTCTCTACTCTGGAGTACTAACTACCTTGAAAAGAGATCAAAACGCTACTTTTAATAATCTCATAATAACCGTAACGCAGAGATACAGTCCTCGTGTCAATTTTTGGAAATGGACTATCAGATCTGTTATTGTGCTGTTACATCCTATAACGTTGAGTGTTGATCTCGCAGATCACAAGTGTTTATATGTGATGTCATCTAATTCTATTGGGGCAAGTACTTTCTTAGGTTAGTAGAAGAAAGTTGTTACAACAAGGTTTATTTTCTAATTTAAATTGGCCACAACAGCCAGACTTCTGTTATGCTGTTTTTAGCTCAGCTTCACATAGAGGCAAACTCCCACCTCTCCAAACTCCTTTCAATATTAACATTGGACTGTCTAAAGTACTTCCGGGATAAGTCTATCAGCTTGTTCAGGAAAGTTTACGAAAATTCTGAATCTCCATCCTATCCCGTTACACTTATGTGTTTGCATAGTTTTAAAGCCTTTATGATTTGATGCGTTTGCTAAGCGCGATGCTGCGATGGCTTATTGGTTCAGTCTCCAGCTTTTAGTGCAGTAAGTTCCAGGTTCAAATCCCACTCTAGGCGACTTGAAAATTTTTTCCATTAATTTGTAAACTGAGCCATGAAGCTGCCCGCCAACTCAGCGGGTCATCCCTACGAGGTTGGTAAATGGGAACCAGTTCACACTGGGGTAAAATTTTGGAAACACAAGGAGGAGGAGGGGCTCCCCTCTCTGCATTCGGGCAGAAGCCATTTGGAAAGGGAGCCTACGGGTCGCCCTCGACTGCGGTCGAACAATATGATTTTTTTTCATTTCCTAAAAGATAAATACTAGTGTTAGGACAGATATCAAAACATGAGGAACTATTTCCGTTGGATAGAATCTCGGCAGAATTTGCTTGGTTTGTTACCTTTGTTTTGAAACTGTTGTTCTATATCGGACACTATGATAATTTTTGCAACGCTGGAAAACTAAGAAGATGAGACAACTACCTTTACTGCATCATGGAACAACATCCCCGATTTCAGCTAAGACTGGTCATACGTCAGATAAGACAGTAAAATGTTTTGCTGGATGTCAGAGGAAGCTACAAGAGAATCTTAAAACGTTCTCGCTGACTCATCGCAACTTCATCTAAACTGCAAATGAAAGGCATTCTGGCTTTTTACAGAACTGATATATCCCTTATTATATTTGGTTGTATTTGTCCTTCTATCTCTTAAATGCAAAAGGCTTCAAGCCTAATTACTGCAGAAGAGGCTAGATTTCATTTCTGTCTCCTGTCTCTTCCCACTCAAGGGTCTAAAACATAACAGATCGAAACTTCAACATTTACTTCCTTTCTTGCTGAAGGACTTAGTGATAAAGCAAATCGCATCTATTAAAACAGTTTCGTAATCTGAGATTAAAAAACAAGACAATCTGTTCTGTTTCATGTAACGTCATGACCCCTGTTAAAGAAATATACATTCCAACAGGGAATCGAAAATAATGTTAATGGTGCATTACAGGAACTAAAGTGCATTAGTATGGCTATTTTATGAAGTGAATCCAAGAAACTTTATAGTTTGAAACAAACAATATAAAGACACTAAGGTTGCTATCAGGGAGTTCACACTACATAGGAAATACAAACGAGTAAACAGAAGGGGTTAGAAAGCTAACGCTCTTTTACCCACCAATTTTATGTAAATACTACGAGTTCAGCCTTACCACGGTTAAGAATTACTGGTCTACATGAAAGTGGTAATTAAGATAGAGATACAACCCTGTCATGTTTTCGTCTTGTCCCTTGAAATACAATACCACTGATAACACTATATCTGGTCCATAATCTAATAAAGGCCCCATGATGGTGTGCAGAGAAATACGTGACGCGTGGCATTTATCATTTAATGGCAGTTCAGACTGAAATCGACTCTCGTTTCATTTATGGCGTGCCATGCACTATTTAAGACATGCAACGTCCGCGTAAAGTTAAAGAGTGAAACTCACAGGTCCACAGCAGGGTCCGTGGTAAATATATCTTTCAATTAAATTCGTAGTTGGGGCCTGGACTATGGAGCATGAACTACTGGTTGCGTTTAGAAACGTCCAGTACGTCGGAGAGTTATGCATTTCCACATTTCACTTTCATTAGGATTCATTCACAAAATCTGATGTTTTTATCATGAACATTGTCTTGTTTCATTCTATCGAGACTGGAGGGGGGAGGGGATGACATAGTAGGCTCCCGGCTTTATATTTTCCATCTCATGAATAACATGCCCAATCTTCTAGAAACTCTCTGACTTTTTCTCCAATTTATTGAGTAAGTTTTTCAATAACAAAGTTTTAAAATATTTGCTAGGGATAACGCCGTAACTACCCACCATAATTCATCAAACCAAAGCAACATGGAATGTCTGTAGATTAAAAAACCTACTTTACCGTAAACCTACTTTTTAAGGCTTTGTACGCTCCATTCTTTGTTAAAAGTCTTGCAAGCCTAAAAGATCCTATCTTACGTTTTATTAGAAATACCTATTCCAACAGTGAATTCTGAATGGAGTTTCGGTATTTATCAATTTCCAGTCGCTAAGTGACGTCCTACGTGAGATACCAAAAATTACAGTAATTCTTCTTAAGCCAAAAAATGAATCAATAAACTTGCTAAATTGCATACTCAAATAGCAAATAATTCCAGAGGTATCAGCATTGTCATTTCCTCAGGCATACTCGACTACTCCATTAGTCTTAGGAAGCTCAAAATAACCTAGTCTGGATCAAGTTTAGAGGATGTATATCAACGTATCACACCGGCTTTTTTGTTTCACATATCACTTAAATATAATTTCCATCTAACTCTATTTTTTTAGCCTGTACTGATTAGTACTAACAGAGCGTGCCGGAACTAGAATCTGTGTAAGACACGTTCATCTTTGTTTTCCATATTTCCTTACATAAACTAGTATTAGAATTCTGAAAGTCTTTAACTAATGTACTCTGTTATGCTCCGAAACTCTAAAATCCTATAACTCAGGTCAAAAGTGACTATCTTAAGAACAGTCACATCCGATTCTAAAACTCCTTCCCAGACTATTTCCAGAACACAGCCCTGTAGCCACGACGATTTGCTGTAACTGGTGTCCCACAGAAAGATTTAGAAACAAGAGTCTGTTAAGAAATTCAATTTGACATCTCGATATAATTTTGTAGGGAATGATACGTTCTAAAAGGTAATTAGAGAAATCTGAGAGTTGGTAAAGTATAAAATAAAATTTATATTTGGCAGATAGGACATTGAACGATCAATTTATCTCAATCGGTGTCACCTTCTCTGTCAAATCGGCGCATGGATTAGGAGAGGACAACCCGTGCCATGACAAGTCCGCAGCACTTCATTTTCCCTTCATACAATAACACCTTCATTTGTTAGATACACATGATGATCGTCAAAACAGAGTAAAAGCCACAAAAATGTTAACTGAAGAACTAAGTGCCCATATCGACCGTGAATGTTCATCATATTGGCTAATACCTATAAATAAATTATGCTCCTCGTGACATTTTACTTAAAATTTCTTTACTTGCAAGACTTGTCATAAAAGATCGATTTAAGCTTCTTGCTTCCAATTAGTACCCACGTCTGCCTTTGTGTCATGCTTTGGGATATCGTTGTCAATCCAAAAAGAACTTTGAAACCATGCACTCTTTACCAGTCCAGACTTGTTGTTTTAACTTCTTTGTTTGTGAGTTTGCTTTCAGCCATTTTCAAATACCGTCAGTATCTTCAAGATGCCAAAGTTTCAGAGAAACCTGTAACTATGGATACAATAAGTATATTTTGAAATCTCAGTTTTATAAGATTTTGATTGTCTATCGATACAATATCTTTATGTTTGGAAAGGTACTAAAGAAATAGAAAAGTATGTCACTAACGGGATTCGAACCCGTGCTTCACACATTTGCGGCGTGTGCTCTACCAACGTAGTCAGGTAACCCCAGCTGATAACATGTTCAATTTTTTCTAGTCGCCACATTAGCTCCCAGTAATCCAATGATGGACAGCGAGATTCAGTTCCAGGCAAATCTGATCAGTCTGACTGCGCCTTGTGACTTGATTGTTGAGTGCCATCCGGCCCATCGTGCTGTCCGATGCACATGGAGATATTTTCAGAAAATAAAAATTGAAATGGCAAACTTGTAAACACACTAAAATTTAAAAAATCATAAAACTAGATAAATAAATAATCAAAATTCACATACGCCTTTATGAGGAGTGATTTACATCTTGCCCACTTCCTCTTTAGCACTAGCATTTACTTTGCCAAGATGACAGGCTGATTGGAAATTTTGAAAAGTATGGTCAGCTATACTCAATAAAAATATCTTGTTTCTTTTGTGTAGGAAAGTAAATAAAAATCCAATAATAGCTACAACAATATCGAAAGATATTCTCTAACCATTGGATGACATAAGGATCGCCTACACTCGATTATCGAACTCTAAATTCCAAAAACTTGAACTTTAAAACTGTAAATTCCTGACAAGAAAATATAAGAAAGCAGCTGCTGACCGGATCTCAACCCTTGAGGGAATCCGTTAAGTATAAACACAGGTGAGAGGGATGAACACTCATATGGAATCATACTCCTTTAAATTTGGAATTTGACTCCCAAATGTTTTTCATTTATGAAAGTGGAACTCCTTAGATTTAAAAGGAAATACATAGGTTGTTAAGCATTGCAAATTTCGTGGTTTAAAACCAAATTTGAATGATTTGTCCAATTCTTTGTTTTAAGGCGATATTATTACATATACAGCTTCTCGCCTGTTCAGAACATTACGAAAGAATACATTATTTTATCCGGTAATAAAGACTTTGAGACGTGCGCAAGTATGGAATGTTATCCTCAAACTGGTCGAGAGAGTCAGGGAATTATTTTCGCTTATTCTACTCCCTATTCCCTTGCATAACT
>JAAAKL020011830.1:0-13417 GCA_010016065.2 Carybdea cf. marsupialis auct. non (Linnaeus, 1758) | reverse complement strand
ATAACATTTTTGAGAATATATTTTATGTACTTTAACGTCTTCTCTATATTTCTAACAACAATCGTTGTCCACCCATTCTTTATCCATATTGCTATTTTCACACTTTTCCCCATACCTTGTGCCTTTCACTACAGACGGAAGTGTATATGTGTTATTGAGGCGGGGCTAGGGATGACAGGAAAATAATTTTCGTTTGTGTATGCATATGTCTAGAATCTTCGTAGGGAAAAAACTAACTCGACTGTGGGTCAATATTTGCAAATATCACTCGCCTGAAGCTGACGCTACCTCTAACCAAATGTTTTTTGATGAGTTGTCTCGCAACTTCGGGTAGTAGTCCGTAAATGGTTCGAATGCTATAAAAGCCTTGACCTATAAACTCCAAATATTTCTGCCTGCAATAAATATTTGCGATGGTGATATTGAGAGTTTAAATATGCCTTGATCATTTACAGTAACCTATCCTAAGAAAAAAATCCCTTGAAGCAAAACTTTCACTCTTCTTCTGGTCTCTAAAGGAGGAGCCCTTGATTGATTTAGGATATGAAAGTAATAAGTCTGCACTTTCCAATGATTAGTGTTTGCACGCACGACGTTTAATGAAACTCTGAACTTCCTTTCAAGGACTCTTTAATTTATTGAATCATAAGATTTCACATTGGCAACGTTTATAAGTGTTGAACTGACTAAGGGTCCATAAGGGTACCCCTTTTCCTTATCCAAGAAAAATATCATAAAACAGCCTATCACTATCACAAAGCATCTCAAATAATTCTGTTAAGCAAAAAAAATATGATAAATGTTCTTAATACGATACTATTCTCGACTACGCAACCCTACTCCAGAAGACGCAGGTCTTCAAATACACGATCTTCAGAAATCAATGAAGAACAGAGACTAGTGAAGAATGCTGGTCATGAATTTGGGTGCGCCCGATTGATGATGATGATGATGATAATTCTGAATGAACATGAATATAAGTAAATTTTGATATCCTCCTTAAAAAAGATTTAACTTGCAAGGATACGATTGTCTTCCCGATTTTTACAGGCCTCTACATTTCCACTGTGCATGAAAATAATAAATACATATTTAAAAATATTCTTCCTATTTGATGCCCAAATAAATATGCAAGGAATAATCTGCAGATTTCTGAATAAGGAGATTTTGAGGTTTTCCTAAATGATTCTTTCATGGACAGTTATTGCTTCCGTTTGCCATATATCAGACAAACAATTGTATCATTTAATTGTTCAGCATCACTTTAGGACTGTAAGAACTTATTTTAAACGCATATTTATAGAGATCTGTTAAGGAATAAATAAGGTGAGTAGACGCAATACACTTTTAAGGCAGAAGGATGAGTAATTTCTCCGAAGGCTCCAATTTGAAAGTATAAAAATGACGTAAAATTGAAATATTCACTAAGGTGTTAAAGTGTCAAAACGTAACGTAGATTTCCTGGGTAGCTACATAGGTATTATTTGTTTGAATTTGCTGTTTAAGACAGTGAGGAGAGAGAAACGGTTATAAGAGGGAACGAAGCAGATAAAGGAGGGAAAGACGAAACAGAGACAGTTGCGGTTTGGGAGGGCGTGGGTCCTGGGCCGAAAACGTTTGTGAGGCCCTGTGATGTCATGCATTCCAAAGCAGTTCTGACGTCATCGTCGTGGAAAGTTACTGTATAAAGTATTAAAGTTTAAAGATACTGTATTCCCTCCAGTGTCTAAAATTTCAAGTTATCACTTACTTCCACCGTAGTAATATGGGCAGTTAAACATATACTATTTTCTTAGTATTGAAAAGCGCCCCTCTTGAGGTGCGTGACTTCGGGCCATGGCCCTGTCGTCCCCCCATAACCACCACTGAAGACAGCAACTAATAAGGCTCTGATCGTGAGAGAGAAATTATGGGTTCAAGTGATGTACAAAAGGGAACAGAAAGGAGACAAATGAGGGATAAAGGGTGCCACGAACGAAAGGAAAAAGTTACAAGAGGTACTTATGAGAAGTTGCAAGCCTATGGATGTCTACTAATATACGTTAGACCGCCGTAGGTGATACGTCACGTTTACAGGTGAAGCCGTCAAGTCATGTCCCATTTTCGCAATCATTATATACAGATCGCATCACCTACATGCTTACATCGATCTTCATTTGTTGTTTTTTAAATAATATTCTTAGGCCCTTGCTTGACATAATGTTATTTTGAACTGGTTTATGTTCTTCCCTAGTTATATATAAAGTATAAGAACAAGCGATGCGAGTTCAGGACAGTAGCCTGACTATACGAGATACACTTTTCGATATTCGAATAACAACTTCCCCCTAATCAATCATAATTATGTGTGAAGATTGATATGAAATGATTTCCCTTTCCAACTTGCTTATAGAGAAGTTTAAGTTGAGGAATTCGGGAACGCGCATAATGCTAGAAAGTTATAGATGTACTTTCCTAGTTAGAGATGTACTTTTCTAAAAGGACTTTTCAACCAAAATAGATGTACTCTTCTAGAATCAAATTAGGGTTAGGGTTTGGAACCTTTCCAGACACCCCCACCGCCTCATTCAGAGACAGAATCCCCCGCAACCTTTTCCTCAGGGCTAGGGTTAGGTAGGAAAAGGTGGTGGGGTTACTCTTTTTCAGTGCAGTTTTGGACAATAGTGGTGGGAGGTATCTGGAAAAGTAGTAGGGTTTGGGGTTAGGGTCTAGGAGTTAGGGTACAAGTACCTACTCTCACAAAAGGATTCTAGGAAATTTCTAGAATAGTACAACTTGGCAATTTTAGGTTAGTTTTTTGATATTTTGGTGCCATACTCGATATCGAGCGTAGCCTATTGCCCAGCAAGAGTGAGAGATGTCTTGGGGAGAGAGCAAATTTACTTTTGTTGTCTGCCCCAACTGATAGTCATTATATCGGACTAGACGGGATTCGAACCCACAGCCTCTGGCATATGAGTCTGATCCCTTAACCACTAGACCACACTGGCTCTAGTTTAGTATTTACCCTAAAATTCTAGCAATTTATTACGACTCGAGGAATTCTGGGCTGTCATTTCCTGTTTGATCTTCAATACCACGTTTAGAAAGCATGAAGCATGGCGTAATTTATTACGTAATACAGGATACATGATCTGTTATTTTCCTTTGCAAAAAGATAAGTGGTGCTACTGCCTTGGAGTCACGCGCAACAAGTGATACCGGCAAACGTGACTATTATAAACTTGTAGAGCGAAGGATGTAAACAAAGAAGATGAGGCGTAGTCAACAAAATGACTTTTAATGACCACACGCTGTGCAAACAGTTATTTACTGGCATGGCAGACTTGTTAGTACTCCTGATTATGATTATCTGTCAGTTATATCAATCTTAGTATGAGAATTGTAGTTACTATCAATACCACTACCAGCAAAGCATTATAGTTTAGTTATATAGTTAAGATCATTCATCATCTTCAGCTGATGGTTAAGACGTTTAACCTCCAGATGATAAGAATAAGAATAATAGTATTCAGTTATTCTTCATGTCACCGCAGTTATTTAGTTCTTAATTTGCCATTCATCTTGTCTTCTAAGCTCCCTCATGTACAAATCCTATTGCTGGTCATGAAACCCTTGTTTGCCTAACAGTTCCTGAATGTATCGCTTCCTTTTCACCTTTTCGTGTTTAGGTTCCCGATGCTGGAGCTAGTTCTCTTGGGGTTATCCCCACCATTATACGTTATTTATATTGTAACTTAAGGTCATTCCTTAGGTACCTAATTCCATTTTCTTGGCGAATGTTGTAAATAAATAACTAAATAAATAAATAAGTAACTAACTAACTTTGCAGTGAGACTACAGCGATAATAGCTATTTGTAATACACTATTGACAGTAACAGCAGCTGTCCTTCATTATTCCTCAGGTTGGATACAATTGCCGAAATCGTACAATTAACCCCTGTGCTCCTGAACGATGCATAGAATCCGACAATCCAAAAGGATATGAGTGCCAGCAGTATGAAGGTATGTTATAGAAATATGATGCATTTACATGAAAAGAGATGGAATGCATTTTATTCAATATTCGAAGGCAATAATTGCTTTTGTTGTACCAATGTTGTATCATGGACATTGTTGCTGTATCAGTCAGATCTCTGCAGTTCATTTATTTCAAATATATGTTTGACAGTCATCCACTGTGACATTGACATCCAAACCTGCAGTGACACCCACTTGGTTTTGGAGGCGTTTAGTTGTAGTCCTCCGCTATCTTCCTTCTGCGAAACAATACATCCTTGACAGAGTCCTTTGCTAAATGTATTTTTATATCCCATCATGCCACAGAATTGTTGCTGTTTGATCGATGTATCGTGAGAATACATCATTATCGTAACATGCTAATAATTCATTATCGTCGCAGCATCTTTTTTATTGACGTTTTCTCTCTTCTTCGTTAACAGCAGCACGCTTAGCTTTTCTCCATTCAGTACAATCATCAGTTGAACGCACTACTTGTCCATGCTGGAGCCTATCCAGCCCTTTACATCGACCTGGTACTTCTTTCTTTGGTATACTCTCTTACGAGTTCTTCCCAAGCATCTAGCTTTGTAGATGTGTATAAAGAAACTGATTTTGCGATTTTCATAGGCTCATAAGGAGTTCATGTGTTACATTCAGTGCACCTAGAAACAATGGCAATGGCTCGACTGGTCTACCTGTTCATAGGATCGCCGTTTCACCCAAGGCTCTGCTGCTTGAATCCATTTGATATCGGTGGCTTTAAGGGTCCATAGCTGTGCCACACAGGTTAGCACTGACCATACTAATGCCAGTGCCACTCGGAATTTACCCCTTCCCTGAATCCCCTGTCCTTCCCGATACACCACAAAGGTTAGCACTGACCATACCAATGCCAGTACCACTCGGAATTTACCTCGTCCCCGGTGTCCCTGTTCTTCCAGATACACGACAAAGGTTAGCCCTGACCATACTAATGCGAGTGCCACTCGGAATTTACCTCTTCCCTGATGCCCCTGTCCTTCCAGATATGCTACAAAGGTTAGTCCTGTATCAGGACGTTTCGATAATGGGGCCTGCTTCTTAACATTTTGCAAAGTTTACTTACAGGCAGCTTAAAATTTACTGGGGGAAACATAATGTAATTGTGAATCGAGTTATTAAGGTAGATCATGAACCTTACAGATGATATTTGCACATGCTCATTTTCTTAGGGAAAAGAATTCGTGTAATGAAGCATAAATCCCTCAATTCATGTGTCAGCAATTTGACTCCTGTGCAAGTCATATTGCTTTTTTTCTTACAGGAAATAACATTGCATTGGGAAAGACAGCAACACAACCTTCCAATTATGACGGGCTTGGTACTGCAGCAAAAGCAGTGGATGGAAACAGGAACGGTATCTATCTCCAAGGGTCATGTACAGCGACAAAAACTCAAAGTAATCCTTGGTGGTCTGTTAATCTGGAGAAAGAACACTATATCAAGCAAGTAGTGATCACCAATCGTCAAGACTGCTGTTCCCAACGGCTTAACAACTTTGATATACTAGTTCGCAGCAAACATGGAAATTACATTCCGTAAGTTCAAGACGGATAATCATAACTGTTCTAAACTTCATTCACTAATATTTTGATACACATTTTGTAGTATTTTTGTATGTGGTAATCAGGAAACCACTTTTCATTCACTTAAATTTCCTAATAGCAGGGTTTTTATTGGGCAACTAAGAGTAACAGATTGTGTATGACCGTGGCGGACATAACAACTGCTGACTCATTGTGAAACTAGGTCCCAGAATCGCCTCGCAGCTTGGAATTTGGTGCTCTAAAAACTTGCCAGTAACAATCTGAAACCCTGATTAGTTCAGACGAAGGAACAAATCTTTTCGAGTAGACCACGCTCTAGTGTATCAGATTTGTTTCAACAGCGGATTTCTACCCCGCGGACAACCCATCGACAGGACCAGAAGAGGAAACTTTTGAAGGATACCACAGGATAAACACCCCTTTATCCAGTCAGAATCGATGAATGTGGTTTTCAACTTTGCTGTGCTAGAGATTAAATTTATAGATACTTGTCAGTTCGACGCCTCTACCTTAGCATGCTACTTTTCCATTTGAGTAATGATCAAATGATGGATCTGTTTATAAGTTCCTTCTTAATGTATACAAAGTTACGTTAAAAGTGAAAAGAGAACCCCAGTCTACTAGGAATATCTTCATCTATAATTTTCACATATATGCAATTGTCCCATAGCCATCGCTGCTAATGGTCTATAAATCTGCTTTCTAGCTTCCTATTACTATAGTTTTAGCGAGATTTACTAATGAAACTTTCTCCTGTTCCTTAGAATGCTCCTTTTCCATTCAAGTAATAATCAAATGATGCATCTGTTTATAAGTTCCTTCTTAATGTATACAAAGTTACGTTAAAAGTGAAAAGAGAACCCAATCTACTAGAAAAATCTTCATTGTCACAGATTGTCACACATATGCAGTTGTCTGAGAGAGATCCATGCCTAGAGACCCAATTTACTCCTCTACTGCTATACCTAGAGTTAAATTTAGGGCTGGCCTTCCTGGTTTCATCCTCTTGTTTATTTAATTATATCATATTCTCTTATTTCTTTGTACATCAGCTGCGCTTTAAAACAAGTTTTTGGACACAGTGGTACAAAGTCGTTCATGTGTGCTAAACCAGTTCTTGGAAACGGAGTTATGATTTTACTACCTGGAAAAAGCATAATTCTGACGCTCTGTGAGATCGAAATATATCCGAATGGTGAGTTTATAAATTGTCTAGTTTCGAGCTATAAATTGTCGGTCATTTCCAAGATATTCATATTCATGTTTTAGGAAGCTTAGTCTAAATATAAATTTGTTCAGGTGAGTTGTACCTTATAAGCAAATGCATGTATAAGACGAAGAATCCAAGCAAATTAGTAATCAACCATCTTCTTTGAATCCTATTTTCTTCTCTGCATTCAACCAGCATGTTGAAAAACTGATGCCCGTGCCGGGATTCGATCCATGGCCTTCAGTCCTGCAGCCCAGTGTGCTAACTAATACATACACAGGCTTTCTCTCCTGAGAGTACAACTGTAGGCATACCACGTTCATGAGACAATGCACTCCGTGATATCATGACTATACAGTGACGTCAACCTACACATGGCGAACATTCATTACAGGAAGATGGTATCAAAATGGTTAACTTCAAACATCGCCCCTGAATGTGAGCACCTTAGTGTTGACCTACCTTTGCTCGGCACCCATGATCCATCACATGGTTATCCCGATGGCCTGGTTGCTCCAAGCATACCCTATCACTTGGCTCGCTACCCTCGTGCTTCCAGTTGACTCACGTGTCTGGGTCCATAACCTGTAGAAAACTGATGCCCGTGCCAGATTTCGATCCACAGCCTTCCGTACTGCGGTCTAGAGTGCTTACTACTACACTGCACAGCCTTGCCCTCCTGAGACTTCAACATTAGGCATACCACGTTCATGAGACAATACACTCCGTGATATCATGACTACACAGTGACGTCAACCTACACAATCCAAACATTAATTACAGGAAGATGATGTCACCATGATCAACTTCCAACACAAAATTTACTCATATGGCAACATATATCTGAGCACATACAAAACATTAACCTCACCCCTCCTACAAAAAGGGAATATAATGGTGCAAATTAAAATAAATGCTGAAAACTAGTAAAGCTTATTCTAACAACGTAGAAGGTTGAATAATGCCACGGGGACTGAGGTTTGTAAATGTTTTCCTCTCTGCCTGGAAATAGTGCTGCATCATCGTACACTTCCCTCTTTTACACTCTGACTCGTCATTCTCGACAGTCGGCGAAAATTAAACACTTGTCCAGTATCCAACAAATAACTACAAAAGGCAACCGATTTTACAGGTTTGACTGGACGTTGCCATACTGGTGCTATCTTCTTGTTGATGAAGGAAGTTTGATCGTAACTAGATCATATGGCTGTAAAAGTATGGGGTGATCTGGTTAACTGCGATATTTATTCTGATATTTATTTACGTGTTCTACAACTGTGCTCTTAGATATACGTGCTACGAAATCAAGTGACACACAAGAACGAATATGTTTAGCTAAAAACAAAAATGATGGCGTTACTCCTGTTTTAGAGTGTGGAGTACTCGTGGACGATGCCAGACACTATATGCCTATCGAGTGAAGCATGGGTGTAGATTTTGGGAGCGGCGGCGGGGCCTCAGTCCCCTCACTTTTCAAGATGGGAGGACATCAGCTGCTTCATCCCCTCCACGTTTGGGCCCAGAAATGTCAAATTATCCATATTTGATCCTTTTGCCCCCGCCCCCCATTTCTACAGCGATCTGCACCCATGGAGTGAAGTAACCCTCTTTTCAATGTACACCCATGTGTCTGGATACTGGTGTCCATCAACATATCACTTCTTGTGTTTTATGTTTTAAAAATCGATTAACACTATTTCACTACCTCTGTTGTTCTGAAATTATGTTATAAACTGCCCCAACTTTCAGTCGTAAATACAGAAAAGAGTGGGTATGATAACATACTTTGCTAATAGTAGAAGAGACTGTACTTCTTTATAACCTCCTTCCTAATGATGCTGTCTTTTCCCCATAGATCACAGGCCTCCTTGTCAAGTTTCGGAACCATTCCTACCGAACAAAAACCTGGATGAAAACTAGTGACCAAAGCAGGATTGGACACCCCTGTTAAGACTGCTAAGTGCTAAAAGCCGATCATGGCATCAAAGATTTTTAAACGTGTGTTGCAGCAGAGGTCACTTGTCAAGGCCATTTCAACTGGACGTTTACCTGAAGTCTTTGGTAGAGTTTAAGTTTCAAAATGTATGCTTTTCCTAATTGTGAACAGAAATAAATGCAACACAGTGAAGAATTGAAACTTTTATTTCTAGTTCGATTCCCCTTTGTCGATTAGCTGAGCGTAGTAAATTAGCAACTTGTACATGTTACCGTTAGTTTCTCTAATGCCCTTAGACGCCTACCCCCCTTGATTTGACCTTCAGATGTCACCATCTGCATAGACTTAATGTATGTTCTTCCCCAATCATATTTGGTTGAAAAACTCAGTTTAACTCTATCTGTTGTATTTCAAGTAAAACAGCATATAAAAGAAATAAAATGATGTCACCTAGTATTTGTTAATTTTCGAAAATCAAATAAAAAATGTTCAATCTGTTGAACCAAATCTTGAACAAGTTCAGTCAAGGAAGAACATCACCTAACTTGCAGGGGGAGCCGGAAGCAAAGGGCCAGCTGCCTCTCCATCTCCAAGTAAGAATGTGCCTCTTATTTCGAATGCATGTTCATAGTTGCTTATTTTTTCATTCTGAACCCATCAAAAAGATCTTGAGCTCCATACACAAGTCCTATAGCTAAGTTTCTTTGTAATAGAAGCGCCTTTAAAGTCTCAGTAGATGCGGACTGCTCTGCATAGCTTGACGCCCCCTGTCCTTGCTGATACGTCATTTTGAAAAAGTCCGAAGAAAAGCTGATGGTATTTCCGTATGTGTTGCGGTGTTTTGTCTTAATTATCACGTGTATGTATTGCTTAAACAGAATTATGCATGACCATTAATTTTTTATTAGTTATTACTAGCTGTTGCCTTGAACACGTCACAAAAACCAACAAGTGCTGAACCCGAGAATCAATATTTCACCAGTTGAAAGTATTGACATGCCAACTGCAATAGACATCTGCAAGCAGTGCTTATCCTTGAGGATGTTCCTTCGATTAGTTGCCATTCTCTGTTCTTCAGATCTCTTTTTTCCTAACCCTTCTTCTTCGTCTCCATTTTCTCATCCCTTGACTATCTCCTATATTTCTCCTGTATTTAATCTCAGCTTCTTTTTATTGCTTCTCTGCGATTTTTCATCAGCTAGTCATTTTCATGGAGGCGAACTATACATGAACACGGTGTTTTACGAAAAGTTCATTGGATACCAAATCGTGGTAAGTAGCGGAAAGAGAGAGATGATGACAAAGGATGATGATGAATGTATGAGTGAATGCCTTCTGGATTATTCATGTAAGTCGATAAACACATTGCAAAACAATGGCACCACACAATGTATTCTACTGCCGATCGAAAAGGGAGATGCTGGTTTTACGACGATTTCAAAACATGGAATGAAATACTTTGATACTCAATCAACTTCATGTAAGGTAATAATAACATTTTTGAGAATATATTTTATGTACTTTAACGTCTTCTCTATTTTCTCCACTATATATTTCTAACAACAATCGTTGTCCACTCATTCTTTATCCATATTGCTATTTTCACACTTTTCCCCATACCTTTAGCCTTGAACTACAGATGGAAGTGTATATGTGTTATTGAGGCGGGGCTAGGGATTAGAGGGAAAATAATCTTCGTTTGTGTATGCATATGTCTAGAAATCTTAGTAGAGGGAAAACTAGCTCGACTGTGGGTCAAAACGTGTAAATATCACTCGCCTGAAGCTGGCGCTACCCCTAACCAAATGTTTTTTGATGAGTTAACCAGCAACGTTTGGTAGTAGTCGGTAAATGGTTCGAATGCTATAAAACCCTTGACAAATTCCAAATATTTCTGCCTGCAATAAATAATTGCGATGGTGATATTGATGGTATTGAGAGTTTAAATATGCCTTGATCATTTACAGTAACTTATTAAACGCAAAAGTTCCATTTAAAGCAAAACTTCCCCTCTCCTTCTCGCCTCTAAAGGAGAGGCCCTTCATATATTAATGTTGTCAAACTCGTAAATATGTACTTTACAACGCTCAGTGTTTGCTTGTAAGACTTTCAGTTAAAGTGATTTTTGAACTTCTTTCACAGGACTCGTCAATCTATTGAATAACATTGGTAAGGTTTTATAAGTATTGAACTGACCTCCGCACTTTTTGAAGTTCATTAGTATATCCCTTTTCCCTGCCCCAAAAAATCATCATACAACAGTCTCCATATATCTGAGACCATCTTAAATAAATTTGTTAAGCAACTATCAAGTCAATGTCAATGTGATTTCTAGTTTAAAATTAATGTGAGCATCTTTTAACATCCTCTGTCATGAAACTATAACTTTCAGATTGATAAAGTTTGCCGGGATTCAATTGAGTTCCCGCTTGTAAATGCCCCTAGATTTCCCCTTTTTACAAATACATATTTAGAAACATACTTCCTATAGGATCACCCCCTGGTCATCACAAATACGATAAGTCTCCTGATTTCTAAACAAAGAAATTGTTACTTTTTTGCTAAGGACTGGTTTAATGGACTTTGATTGCTTCTGTTTATCATACTATAGGCAAAAAATGTGTCTTCTAATAGTTCAGCGTGACTCTAAGTTTACAAGAATATATCTCAAACGAGATTTTATTGAAAAGAACAGGTCTGCTAAGGAAAAAGATAAACTGAGTAGAAGCAATCAATAATAATTACTGTAAAATTTAAATACTTCTTAAGGTGTTAAAGGTTTAAAAACGTAAGAGTCCGAAATGTTCATAAAACTATTGATCAACTCAATCTCATAATTTAACATAAGCATTGCTTGTTTGAATTTACGCAGTGAGGATGTAGAGACGGTTACAGAAGAAATAAAGCGAAGACAAAAGAGAGAAAGAAGAAATCCTCTGACCATGAAAGAAATAGGGAGTTTAAACGAGTTAGAAAAGGGAACAGATAGGAGACAAATGAGTAAGAGAGGAGACACAATTAACAGGTGAAGGGGCAGAAGCACAGATGAGGTGTAGAGATGCGTTTGCGAAGAGATAGGTGATAATCTTCCATTCTTCTCCTGATTTTTACCGTTTATAGATGACCCATATGAAGACGAGGAGGCATTTTGAGTCGTAGAGCAAGTCTTCGGTGACTGACGCACGCTAAAATTAAAATTCTGTTTGAATAATAGGACAATTATTAAGGTTTTTGAGACATTTTTCCAATAATTTTTTGAATATGTTTGATAGGGTCTTGTTTTTATCACAGCAGTAGTTACAACCCTAAATTTCCTATTCATAGAATATATATTTCTCAGATGATACGTCACGCCTCCAAATACTGCCGTCAAGTCATGTCCTGTTTTTGCAATCATTTTTATGCAGACCATATCTTGTACTTGTTTATATCGATCTTTATTTGTCTTTTTATCCGAATTTTTTAGACCCTTGCTTGACAAAACGTTGCTTTGGACTCGGTTATGTTGTTTCCTAGTTATGATGGGAAAGCAAGGACAAGCTATATGAGTTCAGGAATTACACACTATTGGAATATTAAGTTTCCGAACGATCAAATATAGATATGCTTTTAGATTGATATGAAATATATCCCCACCCTACTAGCTTAAATAGAGATTAAAGTAGAGGAATTTTGCATTTTCAGTCTCTGTTAAACCTCCATCGTCAGGTTTAAATCATGACTTAAAGTAGCACAAAGCCCGCGAATTATTTTTTTCCTCGCTAAACGATATTTGCCTTGGACTCCAACACACAGAGAGTGAGGGATGTAAACACGCCATATGAGACGTAGTCAGCAAAATAACTTTAAAGGAGCACATGTGGCGTATGCAGTTATTTACTAGCATCCCAGACTTGTTAGCACTCCTATTTATGGTCTTCTGCGGGTTTCATCAATCTTAATATCAGACTTGTATTAGCATCAATACCACTACCAGCAGAGCATTGTAGTTTAGTTAGATAGTGTAGGCCATCAATTGGTCTAAATGAACGTCTGTGGGAAAATTTTCGTGATGATCTGCAATTCGATGAAAAAGACGAAGCCGTTATAATATGGCAGACTGTTAAATTACCTCTTTTGTCTTCAGTAGTTACCATAGAAGGTAATTTTAGTATTATATTGTTCTAGATTAAGATATCTATAAATAGATTAGGAGTTTGGGAGTCCCGCGATAGGCGTTTAGGTAGTGATATTGCTTGCAAAGGCATCACCATTTTGCAGAGGTTAACAGCTTGAACTACTCTGATGCACTCCTATTATATGTATATGTATATGTAAATGACACACATATATATATAAGTATTCAGGCAGACACACAAGCAGTCATGAACTACATATTATAGAACTCATTAAACATGAAGTGCTTGAGGTGCTGGCCCCGTTCAAACCCAGGATCTCCCACTCCGAAAACGACGACTTTACCATTGCACTAAATAGTGCTATAGTAAAGTCGACAATCCGGGTAGTCAATCCCGAATTCTCACCACCACCAGCAATCTTATTTTTGTTTCGCTGTTAGCTTCATCAGTGCCATTTCATTGATATAAATACTTATATGTGAGTCTCTCAGTCGTTGGACGCCATTTCAGTCCCCATCTCACAAAGCTTATAAACAATGTTACGCAACATGGCGGACTTTCCCG
>JAAAKL020011829.1:0-13417 GCA_010016065.2 Carybdea cf. marsupialis auct. non (Linnaeus, 1758) | reverse complement strand
GAGCTGGTGTGGAGTTATAGTTTTTTAATTTAAATTAAGAAAAAATGATATATAATAAAGTGGTGGAGGGGGGGGGGGGGGGGGGGGGGCGGTGGCCCAGCCGCCGAGGCATGTAAAAAGTGAGCCTAAACTGCCACGCCCCTTTCTCTAATACCGAAGACTTCACAATGACGTATAATTAGATCGTACATTAGGTTTTATAGCAATCAGAAACGTACTATGATGCTTCCACTACCCATAGATACACCACAAAATCGCTACTAAGTACTTTTCTGGTACTGTAGATCTATTATTTATGAGATGGTGCATGAGTGTAAATAAGTCTTGCAAAACAAACGAAGGTCGTTGCAAACGTAAACACAGGATATCAGATTTCCCTGTGATTTTAAATCAACGGAGAAAATTATATTTACAATCTCCTTTTATTACGACTTCAGATGTTCAATGTAAAATATGGTCTGTTATTGTAGGATGAAAACCCTTACACCTGTCAGAAAATGTAAACCATAGTACATTACAAAAAACCACTAATATCATCTTTTTAGCAGGTCAGGTGTGATCTTGATAGTTTTGATAGTAAGTTGGCCTGAAACATTAACAAATGTCCGCCCTTTGTCTATAAAACCAAGCGGGAGATTACAGAATCGTTTCCTAGCTCAAGTTTGAATGATCATCACGACGTAGAAACCAGCGGAGTTGCATTTGTGATACGAACACACTGCCAGTGGCATACAATAACGAACAATGGCTCTTCTTGCCACCACAAATAGGCTGTAGGTTTACTCAGCGTCGTCACATTTAAACAATGTCTAGTACTAAGAATGTGAATGGACAAAAAGGGAGTCAAGTTTGTCAACAAACCAAGTTGACCTGACAGGTAGTACTCTTCCTAAATTTAACAAAATCTCGTTGAATGAATAAATGAAATTTTTTTGTGTGTCTTGTCAACTCAACAGAGAGGAATATCTCCTCACAAGAATACGAAAGTACGTTCGTGACCTGTGCTAAAAATTATCAACGGATTGGCATAGTCTACCAAAAATCATGATTCATCAATCTGATCACACAAGTTGCGGTACATTTATTGTGCGCATTGTTCTACGTGTATCTGCGACAGACGGGCAAGTTTGGGAAGACAACGAAAATTATCATCTTACCACAGAAGACAAACAGCTTAAACGACACACTTCAGTGGGTCACAAACACTCATATTCTGTTGCTGAATTTTCCAAAGACAAAATTTATCGGCATGCCCTATCAGCTAACTTCTGTTTTTGAATTCTTGGAAGAGGATTCTGTATGGCCATCAACTACAGGGGAAGGGGCTCGAAGCATTCCTAGTGCTTTAATTGCTAAATACTGATCGGGAATTTCCATCAGGGCATGCAAAGCGAAAGTTAAATCTGGGTATTTCGCTCGCCTAGTCACTTCATGATAATTAACAAATTGAAAATTATCGAATTGCCTTGCAGGTAGTTTTTCGTCATATTCGTCCATAATGTCCCACGGGCCGTCTCCAATGCCAACCACTATAATCGACAGTGGGTACTTGGAGGCTGCCACCACAGCCCTTCTAGTCTCCTGTTCTTGCTCCTCTATAACCTGTCCATCAGCAACAATAAGTAAAATGTGATAGCTATAATCAGATTTCACTATTTCTATAGCTTTATAGATTATTGGTGCAAAGCTCGTAGGGCCACTAAGCTCAACCCGCTTCACAACTTCGTTGTACTTGGCCAACACATCCTTAAATCCTTGGCATGGAGTCCCATCGCTCGTAAAAGAAAATACATCGTGGTCTTTGGTTTCCTTGTCACCAAAACCAAACACTGGAATCTGGTTATCATCGTCAAACGGCTGAAGGGTTTCTGCTATTGATGTGATGACCCGTTGGTATGGGTTTAATCTTTTGCCCTTAAATATATGATGCAAAGAGCGCTGTTCAAATGATTTCCTACCTTGCCATTCATTGCTGGCTGTAAAATCGACACCGATGATAATATTGCTTGACTCCAAACCAGCATTTTTGATGGCCTTTGAAAGCTCCTGATATGAAGTGAATTTGTCTGCTATGGCTTCAAAATCGGCCACATCCTCCTCCTTCACATCTAACAGTTTGAAGATAGCTTTATGCAAGCTAGTACTTCTGAGTCGGTAGCTAGTTTTCCCTTGTTCCTCTACTTTAAACGCGACAACAACTAGCCTGAAGAATATCTGGTACAGAACAATCCCTGCAATAATTGAGAAAACCACCAACGTCAAATTCCAATCCAGTTCCATGAAACCTCTTGGCAAAACAAAATGCACTAACTTCGCAGTCTACCAGCTTTCTATTTTTGCGGGTTGTCCGATCCAGATGCAAATCATCACTTGTCGAATTACTCTATTATCCTATTTGTACAAAAGTAGAATTGTTCACAGTGCTCGAGTTTAAAAGCAGCTGATCTCTCAAATTTACGATCTCGACAGCACAATATCTAGAAATCTTAAGACAAAACTTCATTCACCAGAAGTGTACACCGGCCATCGTTTACTATTCAACGCCGTAATGCCATATTCATGCCAAGTTCTGTCTAGCGTAACAAATGAAAACATCGATATAAACAATTCATTAGCATCAGCGCATGCTGGCAGGACAGTCAAGTATTTGGACAGCTTGTAAACACTCTGATATTTGAACCTATTCGAGCCTAGACAGATACCATTTTCACAGGAATCCAACTGAATCCTGGCTCTTGGCTGTTTCTGGGCCTAGGAAGAAAGATTCATTACACTAAGGGACTTTTCCCAGTGCCAACTTGAAAATGTCGCATGACGGGTAACCGTGTTGCCACCCAGCCAATGTAGGTAAAAAACCACAATAGATCAATACGACATTTCGTAGACTGGCAAACCGAAGCATGGTGATTCAGATGGGGGAAACCGCCCGGTGGAAAGCGAGGTAAAGTTTTTACTTCTAAAGAAGACGTACAAGTAAATTATTTATTACGAATTGCAGAATGTGGGAAGTCACGGTGACAAAGCACGAAACAATAGTCCATCTTGATTGTGCATTGATGCTATAGGGATTGCTTTTCCTTTTGTAAAGTGCAGACAGTGACTTCAACCGAAATGAGACTCGTAGGTCAGAAACATGCCTTGCACACCATAACGGATTTGAACAGACCACGACAATGATAACTATGGATGTGTCGAATTCGTTGAATTCAATCAGTAATAAGGGATTTTAGGTAAACCAATAAGCCCATGCCCCTAAAGCGACGCTCCGACGATTGTATTAAAACAAAATAATGACACAATCAAAGCAATAGTTTTTTCTTTGGACTTGCTAACGCCCCACTATCCAGCGCACGTCCTTTCGGAGTGGCCTAAAATATAGGCCATACGTTGACGCTGCGCTTACATTGGGCACCCCTACGGAGCGATTACCCTGGCGTCTGAAGCTTGATTATCGTTCTCCAAGTACGGAAGCAGTGGCCTATGTACTCGATGATTCGTTGAGTACGTATTACAAGTTTTCTTAGTCTCACTGATTCTCTATGTACACGTTTGCTTGCATATCATGGACATTGAAAATCGTCCCGACATTTCAGTGGAATCTTTTGTCTGCCCAAGCCATATGTCATTTCTAGAGCTTCTGGTATCATCTGCATTTATATTGATTTTGTTCCAAACCTCCGATTACCAAGGTGAAGAACTGCATGAGCAGTATCACAATGCTACCACTGCTGTTGGATCTGATGTGCAGTATTGTCATATTTAGCAACTTGCAAGATTGACTGTTTACAACAATTACGTTGTAAAGGCAGAAATATAGTTTTCCAACTCAAACTAGGCAATAGAACTTAAATTCTTGATTCTAAGATCTGCGACCCACTTGGAACCTTATCTAATCGATGACGAGTACATTTGTGATGTAATATCACCAACGTCTAGATGCTAAATATCCAAATACCAGAAATATGTTTGTCTCCTAGATCGAGGACAGGCTACTTTGACTTCTGTTCATCAAAATAACAGTCTCCTCGTGGAAACCCCCTTCTACCTAGCGCCCGGAGAGATTAAGATGCATTGACTCTTTTAAAGGACTCTGTTAAAACTAAGGTTGTTTGTTTTGATAGTTTCTGAAAACGGTGGATTTTAACCTTGCCTAAAACCTGAGGGCTTCGTTAGAAACATTTCCGTTTAAGAAAATGATATCACGTTAGGTATTGGAAAATTTGATCAACACCTATCTCTTTTAGACAACCTTTCGGATAAACAGCTTCCCTTAAGCTATTGCTTTGTCGTATTTTAAATTTATCTTTTACTCTGATGCAACAGTATTTGATAGTTTTCACACTCAGAATCGCAACAGCTTGCCACAGGTTGCTACGAGTGGAAAACATACGTTAGTTGAGTTGATTTTCAACAGCAATATGGATTTCGGAAAGGAATGGGGATTGGTTTTTAAGTACAGTTCTTATTCCCCAATGTCAAATTAGTTGGTCAGAAACAGTCAAATCTTTCTCTTATGCTTAAAAATATACGCCATATTTTTGGTTATCAGGCACCATCTTTCACTGATCCCTGACAACTTCGAATTTTGTTCATGGGATGAGGTCAGATTCTATAAGACTTACTCTCCCTTACTCAGCTATGAGTAGTTTAGTCTTCGTGGAGTTTGGTTTCGTTGTCCATTAAATCATCAGCGTTGCTCTTCATTTCTATTTCTACTGAAACCTACAAATCTGAGAGTTGATTTTCACAGATATTATTCTCATAGAACCCTTAACAAAAACATGGCTCTGAGCAGTGGCGGCGCCAGCCTAAAAAAGGACGGGGGATTTCCATTTGTTTATGTGTTAATAATAAAGAAGGGACTAAAATGCAAGGGGCCTCTTGAGTCAGGATACGGGACTCAATTCAAAGATTTGAACTTTAAGACAATTGGGGGAGAGTTGTACCCACTGTGCCCCCCGTGGCGCCGAAAGTGGTCCCATTACTTGTTATTTAGTGCCTTGATCTTTTCTTACTCAGATTCGCAATACGTCCTCCATTACATAAGTAAAACTTTTTTGTCTCTCTTTCGGGTTTCTTCTCTTAACTTAAAATAACACGTAATGTGTAGAAATACATGCTAATTAGAATCGTCGTAGTGATTATTTGGCCAATTTTAACTCAAAAAGTTGAAACTTTGACATATCTCCTTTTCTAAATCTGGGCTGATAGTTAGAGCATGAGCGAAAGACACTAGCAGACAAGAAAGGCGATAAACTTGATTTCCTTCTCTGTCTTCGGATTCAAACTTGTTTGGTCAGCTTTATTGGTGTTATTGTTATTATACAGAAAACTTGTAAACTTGAACTAGAATCAAAATTAACAAAGGAAAAAAATAATAGAAGTCAAATATCAACATATTTTGTTGCCTACTCTATCTTTGTCCTTACAAGAACCATGTAACCAAGATAGGACAGCGACATAAAAGGTGCAACAAGTATAAAACCGTTATCGCAATCCTCTCACTGTGGTATGTTCTCAGGAATACTACTAAACAACGCAGTAAATTAATAAAAAAGGACGCAAATTATATGAAACAAAACAAAACAATCAAAGCAATAGCCGAGTAAGGAAGTGGTCCCTGGCCTCAGTTTAGAACTTAGAAGTCTTTCTTCTTCTTTTCTCCTTGCTGTGCAACCGCACCATGTTCACACGTGAAACTGTTAAAATTAAAGTTTGCTACTGAGACATCATTCGTAGGTTCACCAGACGTGGAATTCTGACACAACATCAATAAGCAAATATGTTCAAAGATAAAGTGTATTTTATGACCTCATGACGATCTTATATCTAACTGGCATTTAGGTCAGTTATTGTCCCAAGATTTCGCAGTCAATCGCCGAGCTATTCCAAAGATTTTAAAGGAGTTGAATACATATTATCCATGATTTCTCCTTCTTCAAGAGACTAAAAGTCATTGGTTTGGAAGACTTTCCCAAATTCTGCTATCTCACGGCTGCCGTGCCGTGACCAGTTTATAAAGGGTGATAGTTTTCGAGACTTGCAAAGAGCATATATATTACAGGGCCGTAGTTACACGTGGCACGCCTCCCCCGGAAATGTTTAAAGTAAAATCTTTGAAAAAGCAAGGTATTCTTCATTGTGTACATAGAAGAAAGAAGAATACGGAAGAAAGGGCAAATATTTAGTTACTTTATTTTCTCTGGTGATTCATGGACATCAGTACTTGTTATTAACAAGATATGCTCGTCAAATGTACCTACTACTTTGCCAAATGAACGTTTTTAAACACAATGGATAAAAAAATACGAAGTACTAAAAAACAATAAATTTAGCGTACACAATATAAATAAAATTAAAAGTGGTTTATTGAGAGCTATTTTAGTCTGAATATTCATAGTCGTATGTTTAGAAAAGCTAAGGATACGTGCTTAAACTTTAAACGGTTGCTCTGCGGATTTTCAGACGTCAGTAACAAGAGCACTTATCTATTCCAATGTAAAGGAAATGGGCAAATTGTACACGGTGCTAGAATATCAACCCAACGATATGACTTTCTGTACAGTTTGTTGAAATCCTACGATTGAATTAGAGATCTAAGGAATCACGCCTACTTATCCAAAGCTGCAACATAGGGATAGAGATGCGGCACCTAAAACATTGGATTGGTATGATATCAGCAATGTACGATCTTGTAATAATGCTGCGATTGTAAGTCAAGAAGAGCAATAAATGGCTAGTAATCCAGCTACTTAAAATTCCATCTTATATATTATACGAGAGATAAGAAACATCCCCATTCGTAAACAACAGAATGTGACTTACTGTGCAATAAGAGGAAAAGTAGTTTGATGTAGATAGGTATGTCAACACTGGCAACGCTGGGGTAATAGTAGTAATTAGAAAGGGGCGTATCCCAAAAGTGAGAGCTACAAGAAATGGCGCAGCCAGTTTGTTGCACTGTGGCCACCCATTTCCGACAGACGAGTGAAACAGTGAACATGAAAGGGAACTTTGTCGGTGACAAGTAATGTTAGCCCCTAAATAATTTGAAAGTTTGAAAACTTACTCTAGTAACAACCCAGTAAGGATCGACTGTCTTTCTACTTCTCGAATTAATATCGTTTTTAAAATATGGACGCGTTTAAATGAACAACCTTAAATTTCTGTGGGAGTCGGGTGTAGCAACGAGGGTTTGGTTCAGGTTTTGCACGGGATTGGATAAAGAGTCTATAAAAAGTCAGGTCATTCGAAAATTTCGAGATTTTGGACACTAAGAATTCTTAAAAGGTTATTGTTAAAAAGGGCACATCAAGAGTCCTCTTACGTCGTAAGCCCTATGTTAGGGTCCCAACCTTTGCTCTTGGCCTAAACTGCATTTGTTGAAATGTGAACTTTTGTATGGATTAACTATTCAGAAAATTGGGGCTCAAAAGGGCCATAAATGAGTACAAAGAAGGATTTAACGTATTACCCTTCTAGAGTAAAGTTGCTTCAAAGAAACGAAAAAGGTTCATTGACAAAAGCTGCCACAAAAATGTACCTGGGGACAAATGTTGACTGCCGAAGTGCAGCGGTGGTCGCGTCTACCTGTAAACATACCACAAAAATATAGGCAAGTATCCTAATTTTAAGTATTATAGCATATGTTTCTTTCATAAAGTACTAGCCAAAAGAAAGAATTCATCACAAAATGCATATTTCTACCATGTTGTCAAAAGGTCGAAAAAGTGCCATTATAAATTTTATAACCCTATCAGGGAAAAGCAAGTGCATCTACAAAAAATCTTTGATGTTGAAGTCTATCTGTCATCAGCATATTGTATTTGCGTATCTCAGCGGCAAACTATGGGTTAATATCAAGCCTGAAGAGATACTGGAGAAAAGCGAAAATGTCACCACCGAGATTCGAATCCGGGTCCCACGCATCTACGGCGTATACTATATCTGTAGGCGCATACTTCCTTGTTCCTGCTTGAAGGCTGTCCTGGAAGTAGTCTAGGAAGGAGCTGAGTATTGCATGTGACATCCATGGCTATTCGTAAAATTAAAATTTTTAACCTGAGGGTCAGAGTTGCAGAGTTCTTCGAAATTAACAGAGTAGGCCTACATGAGTTATCGACTTTCAGAGTTCAGAGTTGTATTACTAAATTATGTACAGAAACATGGAGAACAAAGATGATCTTGTCTGATAGAGATTCTAGTCCTGACACGATCTGTTAGTTACTATTCAGTACAAAGGTATTAGTTACGGGGCCTTCTTATTGAGGGTTCTGCCCTCCTCCTGGATATTTTCAGAAAATGTGATTGTACCATTACCTCTCCAGTGATAGCTTTTATGCACCATTTTTCCTACCGAACGTACCATCGAATGCCATTTTTCAGACGTATAGTAATTTTGACCCTTCTGAACATGATAGTGCAATAGTTTGTCATCGCCTTTCTGCATCAGGGATTTAGGGCATCTGAACCATTTTTATGAGGAACCATTTATCAAATTGGTAACGTCCAACTGTTGACTCTAAGGTACCGCTTCGTTAGACAATAGATAGAGGGTCAATATGTGTTTTGTTCAAACCTCGATTTATATATGCTCCATTCTCTTCTTCGTTGGGGCATCAAGAACTTCTAGGTCGTTCACGTTTACCGAAGCTCACCCTAAACCTTCGGTTGCCTATGTGGAAGTCGAACTCTGGCTCTCTTAAATATACAGCAAGTGAACTATTTAGCGAGCCTCACTGCCAAATACGGAGACTCACTGGCCGAGGGATTTAACGTTACGCTGTATTTACGATCACGTATACTCCGTAGCGTATTTCTAGCGGCAATCACCAGGACATAGCCCCCTCTAACCGAATGGTAAGAAAATTCGATTAACCAATTTTGTATGATTTCATCATAGCAGGATGTGGTGATAGTCAGAACGTAACCGAAACAATCCTTTCAGCAATAACATTTTTAAATATCTGCAACAACATCCCAAACATCTACCAAAAAGCGCTACCTCAGGGCGTTCACTCCTAACGTAGTCCCTCCCTAAGAATTCGCTGGGTGCACTAATTGGTATACCCGAGGGGAAGAGTTTTAAAATACAATCAGAGCCGTTATTTTTTTCCTCTTTTCTTGGTAACAGATGGTATTGGAATATGAAATCACCAATGTTTCTATAATTTATTATTTCTGTTTTTTCCACAAAGGGCAATGTATTTGTCTCCAATCATTGTACTTGGTGCAGCGCCCCACAGACGCCATGACATCACCAAGCAGAAACAGCATTTACTCGCTGTGCGTTTTACTTGATGCAGCTAAAACAGGTGCAGTATTTGTTTATTGAGTAGATGTCGTATTGCGATGTCCATATGAAAAATCAATTTTGTTGTGCCAGTACACATGGTCTCAAATTACAACCTATAGAATTTAGGGACCATGCAGTTACAGAGAAATTACGAACTTAAAGTGGTGAGCACCGGTCTTCTATTCCCGCAGATGGACATCCTTGTCCTATCATTTATTTATTCAAAGCCTGTTAAGTTTTTAGCATTCTTGTATTTTTCATGTATTTAGCGTTTGAACAATAACACCTGCTTGGAGATATGAGCCCATGGGAGAATTGCGTCGTGACGTTTCATGTCATGAGCAATGATGATTATTTGTATGTTTTGCACGAAAAGGTAGCTGCAGAGCGACCCAAATAGAGTAGCAAGCTATGGGGGATCATACACTTACGATAGTTGTAGGCATTCAAGAGTTTGGCAACAGTTAAAATTAAATGAGTGTTAACTACGTCTCTTTTCACCATCCAACTCCTCTGGAACGTTAACTTAAAATTAGATTCAACAAGCTTCGTAGGAAGAGTACGAAATTTTAATCGACGTCAGCCATTGTCTTTTAAGTTTGCTTGAGGTCTTGGGTCATGTCAGAGAAAATCAGCAACAAACCTTATATCTTCCTATCAGATGTCCGCTGACCCAGTTAGTTGTTGAACATAGTCGTAGTATGTTAAGATCGACAGAACGATCACTTTCAATTAGCCTTGACTTATTTTGCAAGGAGTTTGCTCAATAAATAACTGGATGTAGATTGTAAAGAATAAGAGGCATTTTTACTATATGTTCCTTAAATATCAAGTAACAGAAAATCTTGGGGAGAGAAGATTTCATACTTTTAGAGCTGCAGCGTATTTTCTTAAAATAACTGAAATTTGGCCAGAACGTGAGCAACTGCAACGCAGGGCTATTATGAAAATTTCACATTCTCTTGTGTTTACAAAACCCTTTTTAGCACTAAATAAGAGACGATCCGGTCAAAGATATCTCTACATGTATATCAAGTTTTCTCCTTCTATGAGGGCAAAATTTATTCATTTCCCTTTAAAAACAAGAGCAGAATAAAATCTCATCTTTGGTATATTTAAAGTTTAGCACTTTAAACATTTTAGTGGCGCTTATAAGGCGATTTTAAAGGGTTTTTTTATATTTGTTTTTGTATTCTCCCCTGATTTTTTGAGATTTGTTTCAGAATGAGTTACGTAACACATATCGCATCATCATCTCATAAAAAGTCTGGCCTTGAAGACGGCAAAACTCAACATGGCTTTTCGCATGCAGGGAGGCCTACATCTAACTGATGTAATGTTGCACACTTTAAAAATTTGAAATGGAAGACAATTTTATTTGAAAAAGGCTTTTTTACCATTCATTTGTCACCAACAATTTTTTTAGTTATTTTTCAGCTTCCTATACTAAAATATTGGTGATTGCGAAAAGTAGGTTTTAAATGACGGAAAATAGTATGTAGTATAAAACTTTCTTGCTGTCCCTTTACATTTGCTCATCATGTTAGCTGTGACTTCTGTGTATTTTTCAGATTTTATTGTTTGGTAAGGTGGTAAATGCAAGAAGATGCTGCACAACATCTTTGCTTAATCCTTTAATTCAAAATGTTCTCTGTGCACATCAAAGTAATCAAATTTATGGTGCGGTTGCGAAGAACTCATGTTGTCGTTGTACAGTTTTATTCTCGTTTTTGCCGGTAATTATCTATCAAACTTTTCAAAGAAAATGCTATTACACGAGATGATTTCCTTTCTTTTCTCTTTTTTCATATGCTTGTAATATTTTAAAAGCTTAATGCATTTTCAAGGAGGTGGGATCACCATAAAACAACATCGTAATGTCCAGAATTGGGCAGCTTTGGAATTTAATAACTGGGAAAATGTGGGGAAGCATAAAAAATCTCTTGCATTTTGCCAAACCCAGAGATGTATGGCACGTTGATGTTCTCAACTATTTAGAGGGTAACTGCAAATGGTTCTCCAAGGGACCGTTATTACCCCACTGAAAACGTATTTGTCATGCATAATCCTAAACTCGGTGGTAACTTTTTCTTAAAAACAATTTGCTGGAAGACAACATGGAAGTCATACTCATGTTTTGTACCTTTAAACGGAATCGGAAATGGTGTAACTGAAGATAGGAAGTATAACATTACGTATTAGCATGTTCTATCTTGAATACCCATTGGCACTATTAACATCTGCTAGATCATTATTGATGCCTCTATCTCGTTTGACAACACATTTCCAATAGTTATATTGTGATATTCAACTCCCGTAAATCTATCTACTTCATCCCTCTTTTCCTTGTAGTTTTCTCCTAACTCATGAGAAAGCATAAAATCCCATACCGTGGAGAACTTTGCTTGCCTTTAGCAGCTCAGATTTTGCTACCTTTTTTATATTTTATGAAGTTGGTGGGTCTTGGATCACAATGACGGGGTTTCAGCCAGCATTAATGCAACGTGAGCTCCTCCATTCCACATTGTATTGGCCGGAAACGTTCTTATTCCTTTGCTCAAATCTTCATCTATGTCAGATCCTGATCGCTGAGTGTGTATTTTGGTTCGCCAACACTGTTCTGAATTATCCCACAGGTGATTCCTGTTGGACGCCTTGTAATTGACATAATTTGCAAAAATCATTAATTCGTTGAGAGAAAGAACGATAGTGCTCTATCTGATTTAAGCTCGACCTGAAAGACAAAATAAAGACAGATAAACAAAGCTAACTGCATTGTATTCCCACCCGCCATTTCTTAACCGCAAACAACGCAATATCATAATGGACTGATCTAAATTGTTGGGAAGACTTAAATATAGACTTAGGTACAACTCGTTAATCATCAATGAATCATTAACTGGGATAATGAGAGTTTAGAAACCTAGAACACAGTCAACGACGATGGTCAATTCTGATATCAGCATTAGTAGGGAGGTTCCTAAAAAGGTTTGCTTTTATGCCTTCCACTCATGACAAGAATGTCAAACAATAAAACGTTTCCGGTTGGCATAATTTTTGCTGTACATTTCTTATTATTTATACTAAATCTCTTTCACCAAACTTTGACGCCATTTAAAAATTGCTGTCAAACACTACTATTGTTGATTGAGATGACAACAAGCTATGAAAACCTAAGTAGTGCAGCCTTGCTGATAAACTTTTAGACAGATGTCAACAAACGTGGTATCACCAGGTGGCTTCAGGGACCGATCAAAATAACGTAATAATGAACTGGGACCCAAACCTCGTATAACGATCCGCAGAAAATAGACCGTGGAATCTGCTTACTTAACGCATATAAAACTAACCCAAAGCAACAACCATTTTTGCATGGTCTTGCCTGATTTCACATAGAGATGGAAAACTATTTATTTGGCTCAACATAAATCAATTTCCAGTTTAAAAAGACACTGAGGAAATCATAGGCCTATATTACACCACTGGGACATCAACGCATTATGAGGTGGTATTCTCCCCGGATCTCTGATCTGATCAATGTCACAACATATTCAATTTTCTGTTTTCATCACATTAGCTTTCATACTTCCGTACCATAATAACCGTGGGCACTAGTAGACACGTGCACTCCCATTTTGTTTGCTTTATTGTCACTTGTGTAGGCCTATCCCCTGAGAACATGTTGTATATTTAAGCAATGGCGTGCCCCGGCCCTACCCCACAATTTAAGAGTTTTTGCTATGGTTCTTTGCCTGCACTGTTAAATACATCGGCATCCAGACTTACCTGCGTTGACGTGAGTCACAGGTTTGAATCCTGATGGTGCTACGAGTATTTGAACAATATTTTTCCTTACCTGACACTATCTCAATAATACGGAGCGGACGTATCTCGAGGAGTACATAATTGTGCGATCTGAGAAGTAACTACAATCCTATTGGTAAGTTGCAAAGTATCGTCCATTGGTAAATTGCAAAGTATCGTCCATTGATAAGTTGCAAAGTATCGTCCATTGATAAGTTGCAAAGTATTGCCAATTGATAAGTTGCAAAGTATCGTCCATTGATAAGTTGCAAAGTATCGTCCATTGATAAGTTGCAAAGTATTGCCAATTGATAAGTT
>JAAAKL020011828.1:0-13418 GCA_010016065.2 Carybdea cf. marsupialis auct. non (Linnaeus, 1758) | reverse complement strand
GTCTATGATAATTCGTTATACGTCTATGATAGTTCGCTATGTGTCTATGATAATTCGTTATACGTCTATGATAGTTCAGGGCAGCTGCTGGTGTCGAGATTCAAAGGCAGCTATGAACGTTCACTTGCTTAGCGTGAAGAAAAAGAAAGCACCAAGAGAAGACATGAAAGAACTAACGAATACAAGGTAAGAGACAAAGAGTATCATAGCAATTTACAGATACGCTTTCAGGATTCAGTGCTATATCTTACTTCGTCCATGTCCGGATTTTCTCGTTTCAAATTTCCAGCTGCGGAGATGACTGTTTTTACCGCTCTCATTCCGAAATCATAATGATCCTATGCGAAAACAAATGAAAAGCACTATGTTATTTTGCTACAAAGCTGGAAATAGGGATAACTACCATTGAGATTGTGGCTTCTACACTTGGTAGAGAAGCGGGTGCTGCAAACATCACTCGATAAATGCTGGGGGACAACAACTTGTTTTACAGCAGATTCAAGAAAGCAACTACGACCATAAAAATAGAAGGAGAAAGAATCGTCAGGATAGCGATAGGACGTAAGAAATAATTGAGAAGGTCGATAAGAAGCGTAAATGGAAAGACGATAATACACGGGAAAGGTAGGTAAAAATCGTGAGATGAAAGGAACCAGTTTACAAAAAGAAAGGGGTGTACATGAGAATTGGAAGAAATGTTTCGGCAAGTGTTTACGAAGAAAAGTTTACTTTTCAGGGTAAGACAATGAAACATTTATAATAAAGGTTCAGTAGCAAATGAGATAACGTAGCAAATGTTGAATTTATGGTAGAATGTACAGGATAGAGTGATACGTCATACGTTGTATTTTCAAGCAAGCTCTGCATGACCCCCTGACACAAAGGTCAACATGGTGAGCAACTCATAGCTTTAAGCTTCATATCCGGATGTAAACTCATCTTGTCTTACCTGGGAACTTAACTGTTCAGAAGATAACTTAAATGTAGTGGTAATCTTCTTCGCCAAAACCTTTGCTTCGGAAAATCCAAATGAAAACAAACTGATTTCTGCAATAAGAGCGTAATCTGGTACCATCATAGCAACTGGACGGAATAAAGCCTGAAAGAAAAACGAAAAAACGACTGTTTTTAGCTCTATTACCATGGCAACCAAATTTTATTGACGTCATCAATTAGCCATCCCACATTTAAGAAAAGTGGTGACAGTGTGACGTCAGAATGGTCTTTTAACTACTCATTGTTGTTTCAAGGAACGTAAATAGGTTCAGAAGACAAACTCATCCGTTGAATGATAACTGATTAAAATAATACAGTTTTCACCCTGCTTTTTAGTTTCTAAACAAAAAGAATCTACTTTGTACGAATATACTATCCAGAAAAAAGTAAATAACCAAATAGGGGAAGAAAAGAACATTATCTATAAGTAGGCATCTTATGTCCTGGATCGACAATTGCAATGGTCTGTTGTATAAATACGTAGACAAGCACTTTAACATGAATAACTTGTGACATGATAAATTCCACTAACTAAAAGGCATCAATTGAGTCGATAAACATTATAACACATAAAGCCCTTGAATGTCCTTTATTCTTTCTGCACGTTCTAGCATTATTGATGCTGTCCATTTAAATTAACTTGTAAGCTCTCCGCTAAAAGATAATTACTCGCTGTCACCCTTCTTAAAATAAAAGTTAAGATAAGTGATTCATTAATACAAGAACATTGCTACCTTATTCCTGAAGATGCCTGAAAAGTACAACCGTAAATATTAAACGGCTGCCCGACTTCCACACAAGAGGCGTGCAAATGGACATTGACATTAGACTTTGGAATTGCAAAGAACGGGATGTGAGTTCCAGCGGTGAAGAATGAGAAGCTGCCGTGACAACCAAGACAAATGCAATGCTGTCATCTGCATAATTTAGCAATTTTGAATTCGTATCAGGGTGGTAGTGTATCTAGCTAAATTACCCGTTTTCAACAAATCATCTGATTGCAACATTGCGTCAATTAAGCAATACATACCTTCAAATTGTCGGGGAGCTCCGTTCGACCGGCATAACCTGGATTCATTGTTATAAAGACCGCACAGGATTGTCTCAGTGCCAACTCAACCCCTTCAAAGAGGAAGCGATCAACCTGTATTTGAAGATTTAGAACACATTGTTTCAATAGAAATATCCATAAAAGCATGTAGTGCAGCTTCATGTAATTAAGACTGGACGGTTAAAATAGGAGAAGGCACTTCAAGCGAATACTAATTACGTTTATGGTGATACATCTTATAACATATCAATAGATAGAAGTCAAAAATCCGATGTCATAAAGGCACTATAAAACAAAAACAATGGCGTAAAAAGGCAGAATATAGCATGACGCAGGCTATAGGGGATACTAAATGCTTATGACATTCTTTTTTAGTGGAGAGGCAGAATAAGCAAGTAACCAAAGTGACTCAGCGAATAAAGCAGGTTTAATTAAATGATTCATTCTGGAAAACGTTTTTGCCAGACACTAATCACAGCGGATCGTCCGGAACAAAGGAGAACATTTTTCATATTAATTTATCGAATAGGGACTCGATTGTAATAAACTATTTGGAATAACATAAATCTAAACGACTTATTCCCTGTCACTGATGAATCGTACGTTGCGTAAATAATGCGTTGAGACTATGGCCTCTAAAACACTATTGCATTAAATGTTATTAAAGAAAGGATCATGTAAATACCTTGGCCTGCTGTGCTTGTTGGATCGTTGAAATTTGTTGTGCAACCACAGACAACACTTCGATATCAATGCGATTGAACTCGTCAAAGCACGCCCAAGCTCCGGAACTAGAAATCCAATCAATAGCAACAATTACTGTTTAGGGATATTGACTGACGACACTTTTAAGGCCGTTCATAAGTCGGTGTAATGAGAATTGTATTGAAAGGAGATGGAAATAATAGTTGATGATAATCAAAGGCGTTTGAGTACATTTCAAAGTCTTTTTATCCAATTTAAGCTAAATGATAAATATATAAAAACACTTAAACACAAAATAATATCTGATAAAGAGAAGGTCTCCATTTTTTTCGATAATCAAATTAAGGTGTACATTGATTAAGAAAATAAATTAAACTAGTTAGTAGAGATGTTCTGAAAGACTGTATCCCTATAAAGATACTTAGCAAAGAGGGTAGTAACAATAAGTCAGAACTTCTAGAAAAAAGTATAGGAATGAAACGTGGAGATGGGTTATAAGAGTAATTACTAACTCCCCAGGCAACTCATGTATATTGACTTCATTCTCTAATCCAGCTTTAAAATGGAGGCGAGGAATTTTTCCAAAGTGCCACTTCGATCTGAAATCCTCACGTCGCTAGTCGGTTGTCATGCACCAACTGCGACATGTCACTTTGAACGTGCCATTTGCCACGTGTCACTTCGGTCTGAAATCCCCCAGTCGCCTGTTAGTTGCGACGGAGCAGCTGCAATGTGCCTTAGTTGAACGTGTCATTTGCCACGCGCAACCTCGGTCTGAAATTCCAACGTCACCTCTCAGTTGCGACGCGCGAGCTGCGAAGTGCCACTTTTAAGGTGCTATTTTGCGCTGCGCTACTTCGATCTTAAAGCTCCCTAAGTTTTACAATATTAGGGTCGAAATTCCGGTTTCAAGATATCAGAATAATAACGATACATTGAATGGGCGGAAAAATATCGGCTTAGAATCAATTCCAAATTTTATGCTTAGGAAAGGCTCTTCTTACCTTGCCAGGCCTTTGAAGAACTTTCCCATCGCCATAAAGTCCAACTGATCTGAACAGTTAAATACCACACATTGGATGGCCATGGCCTTTGCAAGATCCTAAAACGATGAAACAGTATGCAATGATATTGTTTATCGGTTCACTTTTAGGCTAATAAAAGGATTGAATTTCACCAAAGGAAGGCAAAGGTTATGTTATACCAGGATGTATATTAAACAATATGATACGGTAGTAAGAGGTTAAACTGCACGGGAACTGCAATGAAAAGTAATCATTTTGAATGCCACTCATCGGTATTTCAGCGTTGCAACAACAGCTAATGCGAAAGTCAAAAAGTTGACAATAAATTGATGACTCCCCAGCAAAATGGTTACCTTAATCGGTTAAAAGCAATCGAAATGTTGAATTTGAAAATCTGGAAATTGGGAAGGAAGGCTTAGAAGCGTGCGATAGGAAAACCCAACGCACAGTCCAGTCTAGGGTTAATCAAGAATGTTTGCAAATAGATTCAGACCGTTTAAACTAAAGCAACCTTGCCAATGGTATGACATTGCTTTCTTGAGAAAAGTAAACACATCTATTTTCAGTTACATAAGCAAGACTCTACTACTTGCAAGTGTTAGCAAAGCTCTTCTTTGAAATGACTTGATCTGACTTCTCCTCCTAGTTACGTATTTATTTACTTATTTGTTTATTTATATATATAAATCTCTATTTAAGTATCAAATTTTGATTACCTTTGTTGTTTCTGTTTTTCCTGTGCCAGCTGGACCTGCAGGTGCACCCCCAAAGTTCAGATGCAATGCTCCAGTCAGTGTTAAGTAACACCGGTCTGTTAAAGGAGTGATGACCAGACGTCCATTGTTACCAAGATATTCGTAACCGTAGTTAAACTGGGCATTTACGGCCCTGACTAGGAGATCATCCTCCCAATAATATCTATAAAAAAGAGCATCAATCAATGTTAATGTAGAAACAGCAATGTTAACTATTAAAAATCCATAGTATAACATGACAATTATGACAAAATTTTGGGTCAGGCTACGGTTATTCTATCAATGACTCATAATCACACAGATGGCATTACAAGATGTAATGCAGCTCCGACTACATAAGGCATTAAAGTTCATCTTCAACCCGTTCTCTTACACTGCCCCAGGAGGGCTACAACGTCCACTTTGGAAACCAAGGACCTATACGAGTGTGTAGACGCAGTAAGCCGAAATAGAAAGCTAGTACCATGCAAGAGGGCAAAAGGAGACCATTCCTGATGTTGATGGTGAACGCATATCTGCACCGTAGGTACTCAATTAAAAACTCTACTTTTTAATATGCCTGCACTTTCAATCATGCACCCGCAAAAGTTAGGAATGGCGAAGTTATTGATGTAGAAGTGTAAAAAAGAACATACAACTTTGCATTTTGAATATATGTTTTTATTTAGTTGGTTTTTTAGTACTTTCCTCACTATTTCCGACACCCTGTAGCCTCAGCTTGGCAAAGTATGTTCTTGAAAATGTTTTTAAAGTACATTTTACATCTTACCAATTTTATCAGGTTGACTTCAAATAGTTTTTCCTCTTTATTCCCTTCTGTTTTGCTAAATTTAAATATAACACTACCGTGTAAATATTTGTTCATGTAACCATCGGTACAAAGTTCTATAGTGAGCAAACTTGATTTGGGTGCACCCTGATCATTGCCAAACATTATTGCTTTCAGAATCAACCTGACATTTATCACTTTTCGAATACCTGTCACTATTATGGTCTATCAGTTAGCAATAAAAAAATTTAAAGACTGGAACAAGTGCGTACTGTCAACTAAAACATACAGAAACAGGGATGGAAACTGAATTTATTTGGTTAGTATACAAGGAATGATGTTGCGTTCTGAACCTATTTACACTGCTTGAGACCACAATGAATATTTCAATTGGATGAATCGTGAGGTCAATCAAATTAACCTGCCTTGGTAACGGAGCCAAAGAAAACCAAGCCGTTTTAAGACCTAACAGTCAAGTCTACAGTTTTAGCTAAATTTTCCTATTCATTAACACAATTTTAAGAGGCCATAGTCTCCAGAGTCTTCCCGGAGCAAGAGGACGTAATGTATTGGATTACCGTCTAGATTAAAAGCCTTACCTTAGCTGACTGATCCATTCGAAGTCGTTGACTCCTTTGACGTCTTCCTTCACAAGTCTGTCAACAACATCACAAGCATGTACCTGGTGAAAGATAGTCATCAAAACCAAGTATTTGAGAATAGTAACGTCATTATTCTTAAAATCCTTATCAAGGCAAATACTAGATTCTTAGTGAGTTCCATTCATATTTTAACCTAATTTCTTTAATGGTTGGTTTACTCCTGTCCTCAAAACGTCTTTAGACTTCAAGTACGAAATGATATCCAACAGCAAAATTTTTACAGTTTCGAGTCTGAAATTTATCTACCATCATTTTGAGCTATTCAGATCTTGCACAGTTTGGTCACGTGGCCTCGTTATGACGTCACTGTTTTATATGACCAAGATTTTCAAATTTTCAAGTTTATATGTATCATGTATCACTAAAAGGGAGCACAAGGGGAGTAGACTGGGCACAAGTCTAACAGGGTACTCCACGATTTGGAAGAGTTAGTGTGAGGTTACCTAACAACCTACATCAATGGGGTTGATGGTTAAATATTTCGAGGAGGGAGGGAGGGGCTTGGCTGCAGTTGATAACATTTGCCTTAATATATTGTGCTTCCTTGGTGAGGCATCAAATTTAAATGCCGGGGGAACTTTCTTAATTCTTGCAACCGCAATGATAAATTCTCAGTTGATCTATTATCTAATATTGACTGAAAACAGGTTACATACAGACGATCAAATTGTATACGGACGATCGCTTCCGCGTAACAGGTAAAGCTAGATCTGCTTTTCACTTTGTCGTTCTAGAATCCATTTACATCAAAGCAAGAAAACTGTTGCTTTGTCGACAAAAAGAATTTGTCTTCTCATAGGGCCTTTTCGGTTAATCATTCTGCTTCAAGGACGCTTATTGGTCAAAACAACACCAATCAGGCAGTCAGAATTCTAATTGGCTACCTTGTAAAACACAGTTTGGTAAATAATTTCGTTGATTCCTTTTTCAGGTTATTTTTTAACGAATTGTACTCTGAGGAGTGTCAGATGAAAAAAAGCTTTTAAGTACAAAATGAATTCGCTATTTCGTGCAGTTCTATTATTATGTAACATCAATGCTTTTTGAAAACAGATTCAATGCTTCAAACGATCTGGTATTTGATGAACCCTTGAAATAAGATCAGCGTACAATTGTTTGGTTACTGATAATTAACTCTAAAATACGCTACAAAGAAGTCCTTTTGTAATTGATATAGGTTTCGCGAAAGATGTTCCATTTCTTGTTTTACAATGGAAATAAACTGAATCAACATCTTTCTTATTGACACGTTAAATTTAATCCATTTACAATTTCATGATTATCTAGTGCAATGGCAACAACAGATTTAATTAGTAATTACTGTAGACTTTTTGATGACTTTTCAGCACTTCTGTCATTCAAAGAAAATAAGACACATAAAACCTTTTTGTAATCAATATAACTTCAGTGGCTTATATGCGGTCCTTCTTTCATCTACTGAACGGAAAACAACCATAATTTGTCGTGACTGATGCAGATTTAAGTTAACATATCGTTTGATCTTGTTTGGACCTTGCTGTAAACGTCCATTCGACCATCTTTCTATACAATAATAAGATTCTACTGAACAGCAACAAAGGCCCTGGTCTTCTGCTAAGACAACAACCTGTTGGTAGTTTAAAAAGTGTTGTTTACAAGGTATCCTGTCCTTAGTCTGGCGTACGAAGAACATGCACATATTGAGTACAAGAGAGCACAACTAGGATGGAAGTATCTAGCTTTTAGAACCAGCCTACTACTCATAATACTACATTTTCGAAACAAATTTACTGAAATTCTAACCAATCGTGCTAGGATTACCTTAAACAAGTCGTCCTGAATAAAACTTTAAGTAAACTCTAGTACGTTTGTACATTTGGTTCTTTGTTTTTAATAGTGTGTTTTAAGCTCCTTCCACGTACCTTTGCCTGTACGTAATCTTGAAAAACACCACGTATGTAAATGAAGGTAATCTTAACAAACACCACGTATATACATGAGGGTTATCTTAATAAACACCACGTATGTAAATGAAGGTAATCTGAATAAACACCACATATGTACATGAGGGTTATCCTAATAAACACCACGTATGTAAATGAAGGTAATTTTAACAAACACCACGTATGTAAATGAAGGTAATCTTAACAAACACCCTTATGTAAATGAAGGTAATCTTAATAAACACCACGTATGTAAATGAAGGTAAACTTAACAAACACCACGTATGTACATGAGGGTTATCCTAATAAACACCACGTATGTAAATGAAGGTAATCTCAACAAACACCACGTATGTAAATAAAGGTAAGAAGCTCACATGCATTATAAAAAAGTAAAGCAATACCTCTATAACTATCAGAGCACCAAGGATCAGTCTTGCGGTTTTGCTAAGCCGGCCTCTTACAAGTGCAACCAGATCATTAAGCTGCAAAGCAAAAAAAACCGATGACTTTGTAATGATTAAAACCTTAAAATTACAACCCTAGCTCTTACAAGACCGACAATTTGGAGTTCTTGGTAAAAGGCTACTGTACACTAAAGATCGCAATGTCTAAGCTCGTGTACAAGACTTAGTATGCAAAGCACTGGGCTATGACACATGACACACCTGACTATCATATGAGAGGCACTTGGTCATGGCGAGCAAAGCACTTGACACGGCACGTGAAACACTGAACGAAGACATGAGAAGAATTCGGTAACGGCACGTGAAGTAGTAAGCTGGGATACTCAAATTGGCATGCAAAGGCTATAGCTATGATGTGTGAAGTACCCAGTCATGACACATGAAGCACGTGGCTATAACGTAAGTGGCAATAAGCTATGATACAAAATGCAGTGAACTGCGATACACAAAGTACACGACTATGACATGCAAAGTAATGCACTATAGCACGTGAAGCAATAGGCTAAAAAACACGAAACCATTAGACACAGCACACGACGCATTGGACTATGACACACACAACACTGAGCTATGGCACAAAAGGCTGTACACTATGGCACTTGAAGCCATAGGTTAAGTAACACGAAACCATTAGACACAGCACATAACGCATTGGACTATGACACACACAACACTGAGCTATGGCACTTGAAGCAATAGGCTAAGAAACACGAAACCATTAGCCACAGCACACGACGCAGTGGACTATGACACACAGAACACTAAGCTATGGCACAAAAGGCTGTACACTATGGCACTGGAAGCAATAGGCTAAGAAACACGAAACCATTTGCCATAGTACACGAAGTATTGGACTATGGCACACACAACACTAAGCTGTGGCAGAAAAGGCTGTACACTATGGCATGTGAAGCAATAGGCTAAGAAAAACGAAACCCTTAGCCATAGTACATACATACATAACTGCCCGTTGATGACATCTGTGAGAGGCTCTTCTGCAACGAAACTATATCCTTCAAGGTAAAAGATCTGCCTTGCCAAAGACTGGTAAATGGAGCATAACGAAAACTAGCTTTTTATGAACGTTCAGTGCACATTACCTAATTAATAACTAAAAGGGATGCTAGATTAAGACCTCCATGCAAGCAGAAAGATGCAATACCAACTAACAGGAGACTTACTAAGAGAGGGCGAGGGATATCCAGATTTTATCCACATTAAAAGAAGGGGACAGATTAGATAAAAGAAATCTTTCTTTGAATGAGTTGAAGCGGGAAAAGTAAAATATGAGAAGAGACCGAGGGAGAGCCATCGATAATGCTTGTATATTCGTATACTGATAAACATGTGTGGTGACCGGCACACTTAAGGTACGTTAACTTAAACACAAATGTATTTCAGTTACAATTAACCGAATTCTGCGTCTTTCCGTAACACAGTGCTAGCTTGGGAAATATACGTTTTCACAAACCTACATTGCACCAGCATATGCAGCTTCATTACTACTGTGTTTAACAAACAAGATACGGGAGTGAGAACTGTTTTCTTTACCTGCTGCACCAAATATCCATAAACTTCTGATAGATTATTTTCTTGAAGACCCTCTGAAACTTCGCTTGTCCAATACGTTTGACAACCAGCAATAACAAGTTGCCCTGGCCACTGCAAAACCCATTCTGTTCTTTCGACCTACAAGTACAAAGCAATCGTTATAGATGAGCTGCATGAATATTTTCGTTATATGTTATTATATTATTTGAAAATTTTCTTTTCTCTATATTTCTCAAACATACCTTCAAGAAGATAACAAAAAGAGATCCTTTTATGTCACACACATTGGCCCTTTAAATCATCTGCTAACATGGCACTTATCACAGCTAAACGAATCACCGTATTGCCCTGAATAAAGGCGTCCCTAACATTAGCGCTCCGCGCCTCCTGATACTTAACCGGCAATAGCTATTTTAAGAATAAAAATAACAGAAACAGACCATTAGGATGCCACAAAATAGCGAAACCAGCCGTGTACTCTAAGCTCCTATTTGTCTGACACCCCTCAAAATCATTAAAACGTAATGCAAAAAACCATTTGCAATTTCAAAATCGGGGTTGTATTTTGACCAATCATTTTCCACAGAACTGTGTGATTAAACGAGGAGCCCAATGAAAAAAGCGTTCTTTTTCTCTGTAGAAGAAAAGTTGTCTAGCATTTATGTGGACTGATTCCGGAACGGCCAGAAGAATGGAAAACCTAGTCATTCTTGTAATATATAAGCGTTCCTCCTTCTTCGTTATGTCACTCTTCCGTTATCTCGCTGTTTCGTAACATCATAAACTTATTGTCAGCCTTTTACCTTGCCTGCATTCGTTGAAGATAGGTAAGCGTCCCCGGATTATTCAAAGATTTACAGTATATATATGAACGGGAGAAATATACATGTATACGGAAAACACTACCTCGTGAATGCCCTCTGATTGTGCCACACTTGTACAACTGTTTGGGAGGGATTTGACACATTTGCAATGAAATTACTGACAATTATATCGATTTGCGTACCGTTCAGAGGAAAGGGTAGAAAGATCTGGCATGTTCCTTGATGTATGAAGTACACGCGTTACCTGGCTGACGCCTCAACTAAATGCATGGACGTCAAGAATCGATCTTTATTTTCTACAGACTGGACTTGGACGTTTCAGTGACAGAAACATATGTAACGTTCAAATTTATAGTTTTAATGAATTTCTCCCCTTCTGAATCTTTACGCGACGTCCCTCTATCTGACTGAAGTCATTGCAAAAAATTGCCACGATTTCGTAGTAATGTCGAGGAACAAAGTACAAAATGTCTGGGTTCTTGAAAATACACACGATACAATAATACATATGATGGTGGCTTACATCAGGATATGCATCTAAAGCCTGTGATAAGATCTCTTTGAGACTTCCGGCCATGACTCTCTCTACTTCCAGTAGCCAATCTTCAACATTTCCCCGTGGGTACAATTCTTCAGTGTATTCAACAAACTCTCCTTCTCCGGAATACATTCCAGATATCCTCAGATCATCCAAGAATTTGAGCTAGGAATTAAAACAGAAAGTTGCTTATTAATTGATAACGGCATCATGGAAAGGAAGTGATGATCGGACGTCGTCAAATTATGTTGAAAGGTTCTTGTCTTTAACACCACCACCCCTCCCCTTACTCTATGATTTTACAAGTTTCAATCAGCTCAAGAAAAGAAAAATAACTAACGGATTACTACTTCCCACATTCTACAAGATAAGTCTTGATATTTATGAGGGGTGCTTTATCGAAATAATTGAAGTAACTTGATTACGGCATGATATATTATGATGGACAATAAGCACGGAACCATCTTATGTGCGGCCGGTTCTTGTCTACGCTGCTAAGGTAACAGGAGAGCTAACATGGTAAATGTCGCTTGTAAAGCCTCTGGAATATGCCTGCAGTATAGAAACGGCGCTATATTAATCGAGTGAAATGCACTTTCTTGATAGACTATATCTGATAACTGATAACTAACGTCATAAGGACGATGCCAACAGCATTTTACTGTAGTCACTCTTAATCACTTTACGCGTTATCCAGCCCTTCTAAGTATTTCTAAGGCGAGTTAATAGAAAAACCTGTATAGTATACCTGCGCAATATTTTCAAAACACTTTCTAAGATGTGGTTGTACAGCTGTGGGGTCCTTTGTTTGAGAGAGAATCTCCAAAAGCTCGTCGTCCGACAAGAAGTAGAATCGTGGAAAGGAAGATCTTTTGGTCTCCAGGTATTCACTTAGACCCTTTTGTACCTGGACAAGAGGAGCGGAAGAAAATGTTCTGTTGTTATAATTCGAAACATATGACACTACAAAGTGATGCAAACATGAGGCCAAAATAGCACTTCAGAGTTAAAACAAGGGTATCCAAAATGGAATACACTGGTAGGTATTTTGGTTTAGTCCTCAAGTTTTATCAGTAATCAAAAAACCTTGATCCATATGATCCATAACAAAAGTGAGCTCGAGGTGGATCGAAAAAAATTCTCAAAGTTTTTGACATCGGGGCATCTCGATAATTGTGGAGCAAGGTCTAACAACGTGAGACACGGCGCCAAGTAGTTCGTCAAACACCGCATCTGTGATGTCACAGAAAGACGCAGTCACCAAGAGTGTGCTTTGAAAACAAAACAGAGAAAATATGATTACACGATATGAATATCGAATTATCTTCGATATTAGGTATGTTTACTGGAGCACTCTCAAATTACCAAGCAGAATAATGTGCCTGCAAAAGTTATGACTTGCACATTACGAGCCATCATCAAACTTCCGATTAATTCTGGTCGGAAAATAATTCCGTATCCGTTTCCGTATCCGTATCAATATCCGTATTCGTATCAGTATCCATATTCATATCAGTTTCCGTATAGGTCATATAACCGAAATCTCGCTGATTTGAGCGACACGTGCGATCAGTGAAAGGCAAAATTGTATAGCGTATTGAAATAAGAACACAAAATATCAACTCCTTGAGAAGGAAATGCAAAATGTTAAGTCAACAGAAAGTGGCGAAATTGGAGCTGATAACGTTGAAACGTCCAGCATCAGGACCTGAAATTGGAGAAATCAAGCTGCTAACTGTTTTTCTTTACTGGTATAAATGGCAAGTATTGTGCATATTTGCATATTTCAATTATATAACAAATGCCTTTTGCGAGAATCGACAGTTCAGGCATTTACGACACCTAAACTGACAAGGCATTTTGCAGCTAAAGACTTTAAGAGGTTATTAGTCATTAATTGTCTTATACCGAAAATTTATTAACATGAAACATGCAAAACCTGGAATGGTGCTAGAAAGCACAAACGTTGCTAAAATGCCAGGTGAATGTGTGTGTGTGTGTGTGGGGGGGGGGGGGGGGTGGGGGGGGGGGGGGGGGGGCGGATGGGGGGTTAGAATGCTGGCATCTATCCTTCATGGCTGAGTAGGATGGGCGAAATATTTGAAAATTGACGTTCCCCAGGGGTAGGATTTATGTATACCACCCGGCCAGGT
>JAAAKL020011827.1:0-13418 GCA_010016065.2 Carybdea cf. marsupialis auct. non (Linnaeus, 1758) | reverse complement strand
GGATATAATTTCATGCACCTTTCTGCTAAGGGCGGGATGGTACGCAAGGGTTAGTACATCCTTGGAGACCTTGTTACCCTGCTATATATGTATATAGCAACTGAAGGAGCTAGCAATTAACTATGTTTATCAATATCATATCTCTCAAAAAAATACTTCTTTTTCAATCCTCTTCGCTGTTGTCTTCAGATTCTGAAGATCAGAAATGATAAAGATTGTATGGAAACCTATTGAAAAAATGTGTATACTTTGAGAAATGTATGCACGTATATCAAAGATCACTACTTTTCTGCCAAGTCATATTCACCATCCTGCCTAACTTGCACGTCTACTGCAAATAATTATGGAAGCTGCAACTCGATCCTACAGTGCTCCATATATAAAAATTCCATTATAGTAAAAACATTAAAGACCAGCCACTCATTATATTGATAATTTCTTAATTTACGTTTTTATCATCTCTGCAGAATATCTCCACAGAGCATGACCATTTGTTATTTTCGTTTTCTATCTGTAGATGCAGTCAGATTTTCCTTGGCACAGATATGTTACAGCAAACTGCAATGAACTCATTGTGCACAAGATCCAAGATATCGGCAGCTACTCCAACCCATTCCACAAGCTTTGTGGCAAGAGCAAGACATTTTTCGTAACCAAGGCACCGTATGACAAAAATGGCATAGCAAAATTGGCCCTTAAAGTTGTAAAAGGTACGAAGTTTATGACTATATTCCTCTAGTCGAGAAATTGCACTCGTTGATGCAATACGTTCTTGTTAATGAACAACACTCTTAAATAGTGCTGATAGTGGTAGATACTTTTGAGGGTTGAAGGCATGTAACAGTTGTTATTTCTGCGTTCCGGACTTCTTGTACAATGAAAAATCAATTGCAAAGCTTGTGATGAAACAACGAAGAGACAAAAGAGTAGAAGCTAAATACATTAAAATCATTTTCAGATTCAAAATAATAAAATTATGTATTTCAACATAAACAATGTTTATTCATGCTCAAAGTGTTCATAAGATTTACAAGGATTTCGTCAGATAAATGTCACGCCGTTGTCACCGTTTTGAAAGGTAGCAATTTTTCACACTCAACGTTGACCAGTTGGTCATTCAGATTGTTTGGGGAGGTTGGGTATGGGGGCGGGGACTAGTCTACAGCTACGTTATTATTAATAGTTGTTTATCTTGTCTTGGATATGATAAATGGTACATCGCTCATTTGCTAGAAACCATACACCAACACGTTCATTCTGGAAATTTCACACCATGAAGAAACATCAAAGTCGAAAGTTGAGAAGAGCTATAACACAGGTCAACATTTTATTTTTTGTATACTATCGAATATCAAAACATAAAATAACATCTGTCTGATATTAAAAACTGATTTTTAAACTCCCAACTTTCAAATTTCCCATGTTGAAGCACTTTGGTGTTAGACGAAATGAAACCGGTTTCCGAGTCGCTACTTAACAGTGACTTTCTGCTTCTATTTTTGCCCGAGCAATTACAAAAGCTTTACTGTCGATATCGTACTTGTAGATTTGGGGCTATTGTCATTTTTAGTTCGGCATAGTATACCTTTTCCTTTCTTGAGAGTTTGTCTCAGACTAACTACTTAACGAAAATGTCCTCACAGAATTTATAGATATTGAAATTGCCTTATCATTGAAAATTATCACGATTCACTATCGTAATTCATAAATCCATTTTGCAGATATGGCAGAAAGAAGAGATAAACGTTCAAGGGAATTGAGACAATTTACCGCTTGTAATGGGATCAGTAACCAGCAACTCACCAGGTGTTTAAACATACCAGGAGGTAAATCTCATCTTGGGGCTAAGTGTAGGGTCAAAACGAGGAATTGCGTATTTCTTGTCACCTGTCCATTCATCAATAACGCTTACAGATGTAATTCACTCCATGAATATCATCAAGTATTTTGTTGCGACTTTACCTGTGGATTGTAATGGATCATAATTGTGCCTTCAATTAATGATGTATTTGATCAGTGGTGGTGATTATTCTAGGATGATTGTAATCAAAGTGTATTGTTTATTCACCCCAAACATGCAAGGACAGGGTTCCTCTCCCAAATCATAAAATTTTAGACAATATTCAGTAGGCAATCATTACCGATAGCTTGCTCTCAAGAAATGTCGTAAACGTATCTCTCTATATCTTCAAAATGTCAAGATTTCACATCACATATCCCATGATTATAATAGAACTATATGACGACGTTTGCAAGTTTTTCCCAAGTCCTTTATGGGCTATCGATGATATATTATTGAAAAATGAACCCTATAGAAATACTTCGATAAATTTGAATTTGTAATCTTTATGATAGTGTAAGAGAATAACATATTTTAAGCACCGTGATCATGTTAATTTCAATCTCTCCTCTCCGCACTGTTTGCTTGTGTGAAAGCTGCATTCATAAAGATTTCGTTTTTAAATTTTTTTTAAGTTGACGAGTTTAATGCAGTGGAGAGGAAACATACCGACTCCCCCTCACCAAAAAAAGCCAAGTTTTGGATTAGCTATCACCCTACATCTCCTCGTTTGTGACGTATTAATTTACTTGGTGGAATCCTTTTTGTTGAGATTAGTAGGCAAAGGAAATTGCTAGTAGCCAGTGGGACTTATTAGTTAAGCCACTGTAGAGAATCGATGGCACGCCCTGGGTACGAAACTATAGAAGTGAAGATATCTGTCAAGCTTGAATCTGTGCTGTACTGTATGTTGCAATGTGCAAATGTCATATTTTTGGAGAACGAGGTAATTGTAGGTTTTATGAGGATACTGAACTTCGCAATTTTGTTAGTTTTTTAATGGATCAGATTTAGATCATTTCGAACAATTATCATGTAGATGAAGTTGAAATAAAGGTTGCTGGTATCAGTCCTTGTTTTCTGCAGCTGTCTTTTTGATGTGTCTTACCTGCTCAGATATTTTTAAGCACAATAGTACTTTTGAAAAGTAAGTGATATGGGTAGTAGCGCTAGATGCTCATATCTCAGAAGAGCCCACGCTGTAGCCTGTTCTTCTGTTGCTCTGAATGTAAGGTCAATGCTGTAATAGGTTTCAGCAAGCAACGTATACCTATGGCAATGCATTAGGATCTGCTGCAGGTGCAGTTACTTGGACTTGAGGGAGCCATAAACCAGAATTGTAAAAATCACTGTAGATTCTTCTCCGGGCATGCGCATCAAGATACTTTGAGCTGCAATCTCAGAGAGCGCTATCGATGAAAAGGGTAATTGCATTCTGCTATGGGATCGGTATCGATTACAACTCCATGATTTGAGGAACATGCAGTATTACAGATGCACGTATAACAATGTGTCGAGAGCTAAGACGGTTCTAGATCACTCTGGCTTTTCTTGGCTGCCGAGAATCTCGAACAAAATAAACAAATCTTGATAGGAATGATTCGTAATTTATCTATTCCTGTCGAATCTGTTACAAAGAAAATGCAAGAGATAAAATGCTCTGTGCCATTGACGACAAAAGTCCCAAATCAAAATATGTTATCTGTACTCCTTCGTTATCGAAGTTTGGAAATTGCATCGTATTCTAAGATAACGAATGCAAGTTTTAATCTTGCAAGCCATCGTAGTATGGCTATCGCAAAAGATCGCACGCAACACACAAATTACTCTAAGGGAGTCTCGAGTCTACTAAAGCGGAGTTTCAAGCCTTTCTTCAATTAATTTGAGACTCGATCATTTAATGTTGGTGTACCTTATCTTCTTTAAGGAAGGTTAAGTGGAATCTTCAAATTTTACCCTTTTGAAATCTTTAATAATGAACAAAGATGATATCATGTGACCTTCAATTTTGCACCTGTGCTTCCTATCATCTTTAGGACTCCTTTAATCAATTAGAATGATACTTTTGTTAAAAGTATGCAGCGAAAGTTTTGTTAACTTGTCAGATGTTGAATATTTGGACAGGCCGCCCAAACCTAACTGTATATATTGCAGATAAAAGTATAGTGCTATTAAACCGTACTCTGGCCTGTCCACTATGAACATTGTCCAAAGTTAGTTATGAAAAATCAGTTTACCAAAATGTGTCCTTTTACCAAGAAATGTCCAGTCTTTTAATCCCCGGCATAATTCTATACTAAGTCATTTTTATACTCCACGCAGGTGTGCCATGCTTTAGGCCTGTAGGATATATTAATTGATAATCACTTTAGTTTGGAATTTTACTCCCCTTCTAGCTAAAACATGGGCTAAGGAAGTGGATGCCTCTATGCTTCTCAGGAGGTAAGGTGAGAGATTGCTACGGAAGTGGAACGGGGAAAGGAGTTAATAAGAATTTGAATTAGGTGTTTGCTGTGTTAACATAGTGCGGAAAAGTAGTCTGCAATTTCAAAATAGAGATCCCATGTCCTTCATTGTTAAGAAGTTTTCAAAACAAAGATTCCATGTCCTTCATCGTCAAGACGTTTTCCCCTTCATCTGTAAGTCTCTCTTTTGTCAAGGTCAGTAGAGCCGTCCAAACGGGGCCATCGCCAAACGAATTTGATTATTCGATGCAGTAGTAGTTTCGTATGGTGATCACACCTCAATCCGCGATTCCCTCAGCCATCTCTTATAGGCAGCTCCACACTCCAGCACTGCTGTATACCCTCCCTCTATTGCAGTGTAGGGGCAATGTAGGACCAGGTGGTCTGTATCATGGGGTGTGTGGCCGCATTTTGGGAACTCCTGCATCTCCACCACCCCCAACCAGTGCAAGTTCTGCTGTGTCCTACCGTGCTTGTTTATCAGGCGGTTGGCTGTGGTCCACTGTTTCCTGTTTGTGCATGAGAACCCCGGCCACTTTACTGTTGGATCCGTGATAAGGTTACCGTTTGTTGGGGTATTGTTCTCCCATGTCTTCCTCCAGGAGGCGCCGCGTGAGTATTCCACCTTCCTGTATTTACAAAAGGGCCGTCTGGAGACCAGTCTGCAACTGTCAGGAGCCTGTGCCATTATTTTTATTATTGGAGTCTGACGAGGTAGTAAGTCTGTTCTGCTGACTAGCGTGTTCTCTGTGCACTGCGGGCGGTGCAATGTTGCACATGGTTGGCAACCAGTTTAATGGGGTTGATTTTATTTCTCCGGATAATAGTGTCATGACTTCGTTTAGTTGGGTGTCCACCTTGGTGGTGTGGATACTCCTTGCCCAGGCCGGTGCAGCATAATCCGCCACACTATAGCACAGCGAGAGTGCAGAGGTTCTGAGGACATCCTGTGATGCTGTCCAGCCAGTCCCCGTCAGTTTTCTGATAATGGCTACTCTTGATTTGAGTTTTTATGCGGCGTGTCTCTAGGTGCGTCCGGTATGTGAGAGATGTATCCAGAGTCACTCCGAGGTATCTAGGTTGAGGCAGTGTTTTATCATCGCATGTTATCGTGAGCATGGCATTGGCTGCATGGTTGTTTTGGTGAAAGGCAGCTGTGGTAGTTTTGTTGCTATTCATGCGTAGGTACCACTTGTCAAAGTATCGGCTGAGATTAGTCAAATAGAGAAGAAGTGAAAGACTAACAGAAGATGAAAAGAAGGCGTACCATTGACCTGGAGGTTGGTAACTGCGTCTATCTATCACTTATATTTGACATCCACTATCAACCCAACATGGCGAAGAACATCAGAACCAAGAATGGGAGAGGGGACATTAGCAATGATAAAAACCCATTTAAAAAGTACGACTCAAACCTAGAGTGAGGTTGAGGGAGCGATCGCTGTAAGTGCATGTATGTGAGTTGTTGACAGCTTGAAGAGAATAACGGGAAGAAATACGATGTCGATCTTGGGTGGATCTGAGAAGAAGTCGTCAAAAAGCAAGCTAAGCGTAGCCTGCATCGCGCACTTCTATTATAACATAGATTATGAAACACATGTGTTTTAAAATCTCTGATTATAAGTAAGCTGAGGCAATTTCGGCAAATCCTCATGTTTTATTTCAATATTTTCTTGAATCACTCACACACTCACTAATCCTCGAGCACCGTGCGGTGCGTAGAGCCAACTTGCAACACATAGCAAGTTAAATGAATAATTGAATAGTTTATAGCAATTGTTCTCTTTTAGGAGAAAACTTAACGATATTAAACTTTAAACATTCCGGGGCAATAATGAGTCGCTACGAAATAAGTAGATTTTGATATACCATCGTTAGGGGACTTGCATTCAACCCTTCTTAGTATTATACTTTGACGTATACTATACAACTATATTGTTCGATATTTGCAAACGTACTCTTTGAGCCAAGATAACATAAAGCCTCTAACACCAAAAAAGGTAACAATATAAACAAACATAAAAAGACCATACATAAACAAACAAAATTAACAAATGGGGGGTCGAAATAGTGTACAAGTGGAGAGGGATGGTGCAAATATTGTATTCCTAATCCATTAGGAATCCCAGATCAAGGATTGTTGTTGTTCAGTTATTCCTAGAATTGCACGTGCAGATTGAACTGTTTATTATAATGTCGTCACTAACAGTAACCATAGTAACTACTGGTTGTAATTGTGAAATATTCACAAGGCTATCTTCTTTCAGATTGGGTTTTAGAAGAAGTATCACTTCAAGTAGTAATGCAGTAACAATGTCCAAAATATTAATGAATGAATTACATTTCTGAGGCTGCAAACCTTGAGTTGGATCTGTGTTAACACAGTGTAAAGTAGAACAGGACTCAACAGTCTTGAACTAGACTTTTACAGCCCTAGAACAACTTGAGATATAATGAAAACGAAAAGCAAACAAGATTTGCATTGAAATGTTCGTGAGGAAGAAGGCGAAGGCCCATAATGGGGAGAATAAAGTTTCAGATCCAACCCCAAGTGAGAAACCATTTTCAACCTCAGGAACAGATGATGATTTGAGTGAGACATTCTTCAAGTTTTATAAGTTGCCGGCGTTATTGTGATCATGTCCTTAATGTGCCTTACAGTTCGCCCTCGTCTTGAAGGTATCAATCCTGATCAGAAATTGATTTTACTAGTGAGGTGGCGCAAGCGAAAGAAACTGAAATTAAACTACTGCTACGTGGCTACAGCAGTTCAAATGCCTGGTTTATTGAAAATCTTAAAATGGTGGCTATTGTTTGCCATATGTTATTTTTGCTAACGCTTTGGCAAGCAGAGGTTGTAAGTTTGGACGTTGGTGGAATGTGCTTTTTTGGGTTACCGGAAGGTCCTTGGAAAAGATGGAGTCCTCCAGTACCATGAAACAACTGGCTTTCACAAATCCAGTGTTGTGGCTGTTGACACATTTTTAAGAAATCGAAGAAAAAGCGAGATAAACGCATACTTTCTTTCAGACTTTCTTTCAGACTTTCAGCCTAGACAGCAGTACCGTAGCATATAGCATTTCGTGCCCAAAGTAATGGAAATTTACAGACGCTTTTTAGAAATAAGTTCTAAAAACGCCACGTATACATCGAAGACAATTCAAAACGAAATAAGTGATGAAATAAAGTTGGATCATACAGAAAAAAAGCAAAATAAATTATGAGCATTGTCCTTTCTACGGCATCGTAGCAGATGAGCTGACTGACGACGTCGCCAATCAACACATACTCACGTTGCGTCCGGCTGTACCTGAGCAGGGGAACGGCTCTCCACCTGTTCGAAACCATCCAAGATCAGCTTCAGACATATGGTCTGACGATTGAAAATGTGCAGGGACAGGCTTACGATAACACTTCTCCTATGTCATCAGACAAGCGCGGACTGAAAGGACTATTTCGTAAGGGAGTGCCGAACGCAGTCTACACACCGTTCGATAGTCGCAAGGTAAATCTTGTCATTGCATCACCATCAAAGCTCCTTTAAATCCTGCAGTGCATCACTGATGAAACCTATCTATTTTTTGACGCCTCCCACAAGAGACAGGGTTCCATTGAACGGTTTACTGACATCGAGGTAGTAAGGAACAGACAAAAGTCAGACGCACAGGCGCGAAAGCATTCTGGACATCACAAGTTTAAAGGCCTATGGGTGGATTGGTGGAGCTGCTTAAAGCCATCGATGATTTAATGGACTTGGCATCCTTAGCGTAGACAATGTGTGATATTATCATCAACCCTCACCTGTACAGCGAGGACAAAGAATTCTCAGACTTAATCCAGGAAAAGTGGAATTGGCATGCGGAAACCAAAAAGCGCGCTGAAGGCATTCTAGCGAACTTCAGCGACTTTGACTTTCTTGTATGCCTGGTGATTCAAAAGAACGTTCTGCAACCACGTTCCCGAATCTAAAGAGTTAGTCACCAAGAACGTGACTCCTTGCTAGAACCCAGGCCTACTCAGTCTAGTGTAGCATTGAGTAATTCCAGGGATAATCTGGTACTCTCTCACCATCCGGCCTTAAGTGCATAAGCTCACGAAATCGCTAGCAGCAATTTTACTATTCTCCAATGAGATGACGAATATAAGCATATATTTTGTAATAACCCAATTATGAGCGTATAGGAAGGCAAAATCGCTCAAAGTCAAACTTATGCGTGCCAAATTCCAAGAAGCTAAGAACCCCATTCCAGGTTGCGCACCAAGTAAAAGTAGACTTAATTGTGACATCTGTAATTACGTCTGTGAGGCGGACGCATGCACTGATAGGCACGGCAGCCGCATGTACAAAATAATATGTGACTGACTTACATGCGATTCCAAATGAGTTATTTACTTACTTTAATGTATGATTTTAAAACTACCATATGTCGGACCGCTCCGTTCAGATTGCGTTTCAAAACTACAAGTCACAATTCTCTGATTTTGTTAAGTAATCTGCAGGGGAAAATAAGCATGTCTGCCTAAGTGGTCTCTTTCAGCACTTTCTAGAAAGAGAGCATAACGGTATGACAGACTGGCAGTTCTCCCTTATTGATGCAGGAGAAATTTGGTAAGACAAAAGAAGACGTTTTATCAAAACAAACTTAAGGTGCTTAAATCTAGTGATATTAATGAGTGCGAGGTCCCGTAATGACTAGATCTTTACAGTAAGTACGCAGGTTAGGTCTTTTTACAGCGCGGTTTAGAAAAATCTTAGTTAAGTTCTTTATAAAAACACTAACACAGGCTTTGTTCAAGGCGAGCTCTCGGAACTCTCCTCCCTCGTCTGGCAGCTGCACAATTTAGTACCCTGAGATCTATTTAAACTTAACGCAATAAAACACAGTTGAATCGAAAAATTTGAGAGGTCAATTCCAAATACTCACTACCACCACTAGCATAATGCTTTATTGTTTTGCGCGACGCTTCATCATTACCATTTGGCGCTGAGCGAAATGTTAGAACATTAGGCTGCTTTTAGTGGTACAAAATTTGGGATCGACCTTTATCAATCATTTACATACAGCTTTAAATAGACCAACAAGTACGAAATACCGAAAAATATCATCATGATTTTAAGATTTAAGATGCATGGCAAAACAAGTATGTGTCCTCTTCAACAAGTATATTTTTCAACAAATCAATAATATTTCATTACAAAGTTCGTTACTATTGAAAGTGCTCATGTTTTGAAACACTAGAGCTTTGTAAACATGACGCATATAAAACGTCAAAATATCAGACACATCAACCGACTGGCAGCGGTATTCTCCAACTCAGATATGAAGACATTTGCTAAGGTGGTTTAACAAAAGAGCCCATTGAGGCCATAGGCTGTGCTAGGCGTGCGCCGCACGCTCATAAATATCTAACCAAGAAGTTTTTACGTCCTTCAACTATTTGCTAGTCTGTTCATTACATCAAATCTAAGTGTAGGAACACGTTAATCAAGTCGCTGTTCTCCTCATTCTGTAGATTAGAATTCTTTTCTAGCCCGAAAGCCACTCAATATCCCCATTTTATTGTTCTGTCACAAGTCTGTACAGAAAGAACACGCCAAGTTGCTCTTTTGTTCTGAAGTATCTGGACAGCTTCTGCCGAGGCAAGGTGTGCTACGACGGTCAACGTCATTGAGAACAAGAGAATCATAGGGAATCATTAGGACTTCGGTACAAATATTTGCAGGCGAAAAAGGTCCCAACGCGTGGCATTGAAAACGAGCACGCTTTGGCTGAAGATGGAAATCGAATGACTCGACACATGGAGGGGGAATATTTCATTGCTTAAGGGTAGGGTATCCTTTTATTATAATGTTGTTTCTAAGTTTATTGAAGAAGATAGAAGGATATATTTGCAGTTAGGCGTTTATAGACGTTTGAACGATGGCATATTTTATAGTGTATTTCTTTAAAATACAGGATATATTTTCAATACAGATGACTTCTCTGTAATCAAAATTATTGTAGGCCTGTATTTTGTTTATTTTCTTCAGTACAGAAACGGTTTTTCAAACTTCACTATTATGTGATCTTTATGCTTATTGAGAAAGATAGAAAGGTAGATTCGCAGGGGAGGTAGCCTTTTAAAGAAAAGCAGTATTACTTTAGATGTACCTGGCATGATAAGGGAATTGTGGCAAAAACTATTCTTGTAGCACGCCTGGTACAAAGTTAGACCCTACACCACTGATTGAGACTTCATCGAGCTGAAGACACAGTTTCCTTTAAAGTGTGCACTAAAAGCATATATTAATTTCTCTTCTCTAGATTTGTCTGGATTATTTTCTCGTTATAGTTTTTGTTTAAGACAGAGGGAAATCATTCGACAGTCTTATTTATTGGTAGGCTCGTGAAGAGGGACGTTAGGTCGAAGGAAACAGTGTTTCTCAAGCATTTTCAGGCTGTATCCCTCTTGAAAGATGAGTCAAATTCCTGTAAAAGCCCTCCCGCCCGCACGTAATCCTTTTTACTGAATTCGAATTTCTTTCCTGATATTTAACCTTTTGCCCTGCCTCTCATTCCCTATAACAGGATTTTCAGGATCACCTTAGTCATGTCGTTTTTATTAAACTATTTTGCGATGGCATATTTTGTCGTACCAGCTTTCGTTTACCAAGCAATGAAGACGAATCTGTTCAGTTCTGTTCAAAAACGTTCGAAAAAAAGTTCGAAATCATGTTGTTATCATAGTTCATCGTCCATTCTGAACCAAAATAAAACAAAATGAGAGGAATTGAAGTAATCCGATAGAAATTGTATGCAGATGATGTTGCTCTCTTTTGTACAGATGTTGAGGACGTTGTGAAGATGCCAACCATTATTGATAATACGTGTGGACGCTTTGGACGTAATATTTCCTTTGCTAAGACAAAAACGCAGGTATTCAATAATGCAGAGCTTGAAAAAGAAATCTCTCAGGTAAATATAAATGGAAATGAAATAAAAAATGTCAGAGAATTTGTGTATCTTGGACAACTGTTTACAACGAAGGAGAATGGTAATTCTACAGACTTTTACAGAATATCATCCATTATTGCAAAATTTGAAGAGCTCAGAAAAGTACTCGGCGATCCAAATGTTAACTTGAAGACCAGAAGAAGACTTCTGGAAAGATGCGTGCATCCCCACCTCACATATGGTGTACAGGTATTCCTCCCCAAGGAGGAACACATATCAAAGCTCGAGACATGCTGGAACTAGTGCCTGCGTAACACGATTAAATATGGATGGAAGAGGGTGAGTGCTGACGAGGAAAGAAATCACCGATGTGTATATTCAAACAAAGATGGCACAATATCTTTACTATATTGGACATGTGTGTAGAGCATTTAATATTGCGATGCTATAGCTATCCTTATATCAAGAGTGCAGAAATGCTCGGTATTGATAAACATCAGGCAAAGAAGGTTACGCAGAATAGAGGGAAATTTAACGAGCTGATTCCAAGACGTCTTGGCCCGACTCTACGATGACAGTGTTATTGAACAGAGGAGCACTCAGGAACAGGGAGGATGCATTAGTTTTGGGTATTTTCTTTTATTGTTCTTTAATTCTCTGAAATTTGGCCGTCAACCAATTTTCCTGTTTAATTTCTTCTATGCCGTGACCTTTCCTTTACTTTCCTTCTTTCGTTCCTTAGCTCAAGGTTTTCTTTTCATTCATTACCTGTCCTTCCTTTTTGGGACAGATTTCTATTTACGTTTTGGCTTATTATGAAGTATTTCGTATTTAATTTAATAGCAAAGTTTTTCTTGTTGAGTCTCAGCAAAATATTCCTATATTATATTGAAACTTTCTCCAATAATAATCAGAGATCTCCTCCTCACGCAGTAATATCAAGCCTACTTCTCTTTTTACTTAGCAGTTGTGTCATAATATAAAATACTTATTCTACCAAGCAAGAGCTTAAAAAAAACAAAGACGATTCTGTTTGCCTGCTACCCATAACTCTGGGTACTTGTCAACTTGGCAGCACCATAAATTGACATATTCATTCTCTGGAAATAATGATTTTAATTCCCTATCTGTTCACAGATCGATAAGGATTAACTACAGTTCTATTAGTACCTTGCCAAAATCGTATTAGTAAGGTCACACTATTCACCCAGGAATTTTCCAGAAAAGCAGATAAGCGATGTGCTTATTCAGGTCTTCTCCCATTCCCCCAAAATGGATCATGAAGAGATCTACGTCAGAGAAATCGTTTCACTTTAGGTTTGAAATTGACATAATTCCCTTGGGTGCATGTTTTACCTGAATAAGTCAACTTTAATTGTAAATGCAATGGTTACATTTTTTCACAAAGAAATCGTCATTTTCATTCCTAGCATTTGCCTGTTACATTCGTTGAGAATGTTAAAAATGTCCGACATATATACAAAGTCAGGTTTTACTAATTTTAGTCTCCCGGCTCTCTCTTTTTCTTCGAGGCTATCCTCGAAAAACTCCACTACTGTATCATACAGTTCATAAAATTGGCTTAGGCAATTTCTCTTTGACAGTCATCACACTTCAGTATGTAACAATAACGGCGTTCGTAATCATGGCAAAGCAGATGGAAAAGACGATTGTTAAACGAATTCAGAGCTACCGTGGTCTATTGGTTAAGGAACCGGACTCACATGCCAGAGGTTGTGGGTTCGAACCCAGCCTAGCCCGATATGAAGACTTAAGAACATTGTATATTGTTATCTCTGCTAATAGATCTTCTAGCAGGCTCGAACAATAACGACGCTGGTGCATCCTATGGTAATGAATTACTAAGTAACAATTGCTCCTTCATTTCACCTGCATGGAAGAAGTGCACGTACCCTATGGCAAATGGCTCACTCTCTCTGATCGTAGACTCGTCGACTTGGAGAACATAGTTAGTTCTCGATAAGATAGACAGTTCCACAGACTCGATACCTTTTCCCAAGTCACCAATGCAGTTCTGTCCTTTAGTGTTACTTAGAGTCACTGTACTCAGAGTCACTGTACTAAGAGGCATTGTACTAAGAGGCATTGTACTAAGAGGCACTGTACTAAGAGGTATTGTACTAAGAGGCACTGTACTAAGAGGCATTGTACTAAGAG
>JAAAKL020011826.1:0-11865 GCA_010016065.2 Carybdea cf. marsupialis auct. non (Linnaeus, 1758) | reverse complement strand
AAAGACTGACAAAACAGGTTCAACTAAATGAAAGACCTACAAAACAGGTTCAACTAAATGAAAGACCTACAAAACAGGTACATCTAAATGAAAGACCTACAAAACAGGTTCAACTAAACGAAAAACTGACAAAACAGGTTCATCTAAATGAAAGACCTACAAAACAGGTTCATCTAAATGAAAGACTGACAAAACAGGTTCAACTAAATGAAAGACCTACAAAACAGGTTCAACTAAATGAAAGACCTACAAAACAGATTCAACTAAATGAAAGACCTACAAAACAGGTTCAACTAAAACGAAAGACCTACAAGACAGGCTCATCTAAATGAAAGACCTACAAAACAGGTTCAACTAAATGGAAGACCTACAAAACAGGTTCAACTAAATGAAAGACCTACAAAACAGGTTCAACTTAACGAAAGACCTACAAGACAGGTTAACAAAACAGGTTCATCTAAATGAAAGACCTACAAAACAGGTTCAACTTAACAAAAGGCTTACAAAACAGGTTCAACTAAATGGAAGACCTACAAAACAGGTTCAAATAAATGAAAGACCTACAAGACAGGCTCATCTAAATGAAAGACTGACAAAACAGGTTCATCTAAATGAAAGACCTACAAAACAGGTTCATCTAAATGGAAGACCTACAAAACAGGTTCAACTAAATGAAAGACCTACAAAACAGGTTCAACTAAAACGAAAGACCTACAAAACAGGTTCATCTAAATGAAAGACCTACAAAACAGGTTCAACTAAACTAAAGACCTACAAAACAGGTTCAACTAAACGAAAGACCTACAAGACAGGTTCACCTAAATGAAAGACCTACAAAACAGGTTCATCTAAATGAAAGACTGACAAAACAGGTTCATCTAAATGAAAGACCTACAAGACAGGTACATCTAAATGAAAGACCTACAAAACAGGTTCAACTAAATGAAAGACTGACAAAACAGGTTCAACTAAATGAAAGACCTACAAAACAGGTTCAACTAAATGAAAGACCAACAAAACAGGTACATCTAAATGAAAGACCTACAAAACAGGTTCAACTAAATGAAAGACCTACAAAACAGGTTCATCTAAATGAAAGACCTACAAAACAGGTTCAACTAAACGAAAGACCTACAAAACAGGTTCAACTAAACGAAAGACCTAAAAAACCAGGAATGGTAATAATAGTATGTTCTGCTTAGCCCGTTCGAAAATGCCTTTTGGCAGAAATGATATAATACAGAGCGAGGAAGTAAGTGGCATAAAAAACAATGAAATAACTTCTGTCAAAAATTTGGGTTTTTGAGAAAAAGATGTTATTAAGTTAAAACTATGTCATATCTTGTAGCTTTTACAGCCAATTAAAGATTTTTATGCATTTAAAATAAGCTCATAACACACCTTGAAAAAGGCTCCTAATCCCCTTTTCATTAGGATCCTCTTGTAGTACTCTTCTGCCAGATGTTCCTTTAGCTTCATCGAGTCTACAGCACAAGCCCTCCAATCCAATATGCAAGCTCTCAATAACTTACGATAATGAAACTTTTGAGCGATTTTTTCATTTAGATGGCTGATCATCATCAAACGTCGCCACGGTTCAACTCCGTACTTTTTCAAAATAACATGATGGTAGTGATGCCGTGCGCGCTCTGTCAGCTCCTTCATATGTTGTGCTTCCCTTTGTCTTTCTGCATCTCTCTGTTAAAGTAAATTAATGGATTTAAATTTTATCATATCTTTTTTATTTCACTACTAAATCAACACATACACAGGGCTGAAAGCAACTCCAGGGTAACGGTAATTATGTTGAATAAACACAGGGAACCTCATCTAGAAGTCTGCAAAATGGAGAACCAATACACAGCCTAAAAACGGAACACAGGAGTCACAAAGCTCCGATGGCCAGTGGATTCGTACCTCTTGTCTTCAGAATTTACTGGGCTTCCATACAAAGTCTTAATCCACTAACCCACCTCTTCTGCTCTATCTGATCTTGTTCACTAACTGTAAGGAACTTCCTCTAGTAGCTGTTAAAAAGCAATTATATCTCCGTAGAAAAACCCATCACACATACTGCATGTTGAAGTCCAGACCATGGCCACTCAAATAAACTACCGCAAAAACCAATAATAAACCCAACGCAGTGTGATATTCAGGCGTGTAGTAATGCACTTGAAAGAAGGTGTGCGTGTAAAGGCATAATGAAATAGGGACAATAGTCGGGTGAGGACGAAGCATGACCAGGTTTGCACTCTCACTTCTTCTTTCGACTAAGACTATATACTTGGCATGTAAAATTACAGAAGTTATTCAATTTTAAATGTAAAGTTACCATGTCCAGCCTTTGCCTATTACAATACTACAACCTATCTAAGCTCTGACGAACCTTGTACTTAAAATTATCATCGAAGTGGAAAATAATCTGTACCATACTTCACTAACCGAATAGATTCAAACCGAGTGTAAATAACTAAGAATAATTTTCATAACTAAATCAGAAAACTATGATTCTTGAAGGAAAAAGACAAATGATGCAGTAGAACATGAAATTTATTGAGATTAAACCTTTCATTACACATCGCAATGCTGTTTGGTAAAACGCGTACCCGCTGGGATTTACAAAACGCCCCCAGACCCCAAGTTCCAAAAATCACACCTTTCACATTTGGAAGGTTTTATGCAGATGTGAATCATCGTATTAAACTAAGACTTAGTGATTATATTTAAAAACTAGAGTCCCCACGTAAAAGCCGGTCACAGCTTTGTCTCCTATATCTGCTTCGAAAGAGGCACCTTGTGGGCCTACTATGTAATAAGCAGAGGTAGAGGAAAGAGTAATTAATACGACGGTCATTAGACAATACTCTCCCCTCCAAATACGACTCTCGTTTTTTTCACATCTATTACTAAATATTCATGATCTCTGGATTTCCTGTCATTTTGCAAATTTTAGGAAAGGGCTAAAGGTTTCCATAAAAGTACTTCTTCTTTGATTCATCCAATATTCTGGGGCAGTGGTGAAGCATTGACGACGCAGCAGTCAAAGCAGTAGGTAGCTCTCTTTCTGTAAGCCCAGTTTCTCTCTCAACCAAGGTCTTTAGGGTGACATTTGGGCAAACCGATTCTTCTCTTTGCTCCCGGGGTCGAAAGGAGCTGCCTTCCGGCTGGTTTGTCATCGCAAAAAACATGGCCTGCTAGAGCCTGGCGGCGTCGCTTTACAACGTGAGAAATGGGTAGTAGGGAACCATGCAGGGACTTGTTTGTTGGATGAGATCTCCAAAAGATATTATATACTCCACGTAACATATTTTGTAGGTGCTATCGATTCTATTACGGCGAGTATATTTCAGTGTCCAGGAATCTGCGACATATAGAAGGTTTATTTCCACACAAGCCCGGAATACCTTTGTTTTCGTGTCTTTCTTAATCTTCCACACCTTTTCTGAAGAATGCAAAGCACTCCATGCCTGACCAATTCTAACGTCCACGTCATAGTCAACGTTAGTATATCCACCAAGATACTAAAACCTTTCACACGGTCAATTTCTGAGCCATCGGATGCTTTCACGTTGCCAGAGGTGGATTGATTTAAGTGCAAATATTTGGCCTTGGGGGCATTTAAGAAGAGACCGACATCCTGATAAGACTTCAGACTCCAGACTTTTCAACTCAGATGACGAGATTCTGGCTTGAAATGAACTTCAAACAGTGCAATATCGTCGACGCAGTCGAGATAAGCTTGAACACCCCCAGGATGGTGCCTACTTCTACGTCGCCTTACAGTCAAGCCATCTTCATTTGTTATCGAGGTATGCAGTTCATAACCTAAATAAATGATGAATAAGAACGGAGCATGATAGTATCCTTGGAGAACACCTGTATTGATCTTGCATGTATCAGTTTCCCATCGTCCAAGGTATGATAACTTTCGCACACGTGTTTTCATACATAACTCGAATTGCATTGACCACGTATGGAGGTACACCATGCGCAAGGAGAATATTAAGCACCTTCTTTCTATTGATGAGATCAAACGCCTTGTAGAAATCTATGAAAGGTATTACAGCTTCTGAATCATCGTTCTTGATTTCCTCTACAATGCGACGGAGTGCTAATATGTGAGCTGTGATGGAGAGGCCTTGTCGAAAACCATTTTTATTTGGATGAAATACTTTGTTCATAACTGGGCGATCCTGTTAAGAATACAATTGTTATAAACCAATGATGGGATTTGGAAAAGTGAGATTCCTCTGTAGTTATATTTTTTTAAAGTCGCTACAGTTTGTTAAAAGAGCAACTGCATTATCCAGTACATTCTCTACAAAGTCTCCTTGAATAGGCCAAATATTTTTACAACTGCTTCATCATCGTCAGACTAAGGTGTTGGATCAGCACTCGACAGCTTCTTGCAATGATTCTCCAAAGTTTTGGGTCGGTCTCCCCCTAAATAAGTATAACACTGTGGGATTTATAAGTATAGTAGACATAAACAGAATTCAAAATAGCCGTACAAAAAGTAAATATCCAGTCTTACTTCTTTTTGCAGTCTCTCCTCTTCCCTCCTCTTCCTGATCCTCTCTTTTTTTGCATTTTCCTCTTCTTGCAGCCTTATGGCCTCCGCCTCTTGCAGTTTTTGCTTAAGGTAATTACAAAGCATATATCAAAGGTTACGGTCTTTTACAAGCTTGATGGCGTTAAATTCAAAAGGTACTTATACAAAGAGATGTGCTAATCGCGTTAACTTCTTTCTTGCAACATACCTCATTTTAGTGATGCCACCGGTCTTAGAGAAGAATGTGCATCCATGCGCAGGGTAAACAAAGAGGCAACTTGTACGACGGTAGTTAGGGCAACATTTCTCACTCGATATATGATCCTCGCATATGCCTCGAATCGCTACTACCCTTCTCTCAAGGCTGTTACTTTATTAACACCCCTCAATTGGCAATATTGAGGGTTAATGCAGGTGTATTATATATAAAATGACAGCTCCACTTCAAATACCAAAAAAGTCTAGGGCCTAGCAAAATTGTAAAGGTTTACATATACTACAGTAGTTATAATGGTAACTTCAAGTGCACCTTCTGTACATGATCTTCTTTCATCCGTGATATGCCAATGCGTGTATCTAAATGCAAGTGCATCTAACTATTCAGTACACTTTGTAAGATGCGATGGAAAAATGAGGTCTACGCAATCGCACCACATTAATACAAACTACCTGGCAACAAAAAGCACATCAATGACAATCAATTCGAAGCAGTACGCGATATGCAACTATTTAAGAAACCAGTCTCTTTAATTTCGTTATGAATAAACTCCTTGTGAATGAATTTCAACTCAGCCTTGAAGTGTAAATTTAGAAGAAGTAAATAATGAACATGCACAACGTCTGTATTTATCGCAGTTATTACTGTTAAAATCAGATATCAAGATATGTTCTTGTAGATGGCTCAGTGAACTTTGACTTCCATACGCATCGAGTAAAGAAAAATTCGTTTGCTAATACTTAGAATGGAAAGTACTCAATGAAAACAGACAACAACTAAACGACTATCATGTGTTTTGACCGCATATAATTATAGTATTAGTAGCAATATCTAATTAGATAAAAGCGCGGTCCTGGATTTTAGTCCGTCTGCAGATGGAAGGAGACGTCCACGAGGCGCACCTCGCACTGGATGGCCCGATGTCGTCGCCAAAGATCTGCGGTCCTGTGTAGTGCCTCTATCTCAAGCGGAGCAGCTCACTGCCGATCGTCAGCACTGGCGAGCACTGTTTCAAGTTGGCTCTACGCACCGCACGGTGCTCGAGTATTAGTGACTGAGTGACTGAGTGAACAAAAATATTTAAGTGTGACCTGCACTTTTTGTCCTGACAAGTGTGTAAAAATTAAAATACCGGAATGTCAAATTTAAAACTTTCTTCTGAATTGGAAGAAGCTGCTCTAACCCATGTCACGTAAAGACAGCAAAGTTACTGTTATTTTTCAGGTTTCGATCACGTAAATCCCAGCCAGGTATATGGCAGCAATTACACGATATAGCATCGTCTCACATGTGGGTAAGGGGAAGATTTCCGTATGTGCGATCGATCAAGTCTTAAACAACTCCCTTAAAATGCTGTTTAGCACAGACAACTGACGGTAACTTGAAACATGGAAATGGTATCATCGAGGAGAAGATTCAGCAATATTGATAAAAAATCTACACGAGGTTACAATGAAATGTACTGCTTTTGTGTCATATTTACCAATTTCTTTTCCTCCTCTAGTCTCTTCCTGGCCTCGATTTCTTTTCTTCTTTCTTCTCTTTGGCGTGCTCTCTCCTCCATTGCTTTAAACAGAGAAATCGATAAATAGAATATGCCGACGGACTAATGGAATACCTAGTAAGATTTTATACACAAGACACAGAGAGAATTACATAGGATTTCTCCATTCTGCAATATCGACTGTATTTAGTAAGGAAACAAAAAATGTTATTAGTACTCGTGTTTTAACCTCCCACTGGGATTTACAATACAGTCAAATCGAGGTATTTAGACCACATTCGGGAATAAACTGAAGTGGTCCATGTACTGAAATTTAGGCCGGACGCTTCACGGATCCGAAACCACCGAAAGTGACTTGGCATACTGCATACTGTATATATATTGTCGAGTTACAAAGCAAGAAGTAGTTATTGATATCGCTGCAGGCACTGAAACCCCTCTAACCCCACATAATACGAGCTTAATTTTTTTCGCACCGTAAATCGTTTTTTCTTTACCCAAAATCGTTGAATAAACACTGCCTCGGACGGGCACTTCGTACTTAACAATACTTTACAAAGCAAGTGCATCTCTCTTTCTCGAAGTCTTTCCATATTTTGACCTGCCTAGAAATATAATCCCATGGCATCTCTCCCTCTGAAAAGACGTTTATCATTGCAAACACCCTGTCGTGATGATGAGCGTCGTCTTCAAGTAATCCGTTAAAAGTACGGAAATGCCTATTGCGCCATTCACGCCGATTGACGATAATCATGATTCACATTAGTCTTGTTTTGTGAAAAAGACCTTGAGCATTGGAAAGCATCTAGATAAAGATTTGCTTCGTTAAGTCATTACTGATAAAATGTGCTTACAATAAGCGAAGCTCAATGTGTTAAATGCGCATTAAGATAAGGCTCACCTTGGATTTCTGGAGGTGAGCAAAAAATTGTGATAACGGATTAGTCCCCCACACCTAAACAAATGCCGGCATCAATAAATTGACCAAAGGGTCAACATTACTTGTTTAACAGCATAACAGGTAACCATAGTAGTACTAGACATATAGTAGGCGCTTGTAAACCGATCATTAGTATCTAGTTTAGTAGCCTCGTTTAAAAGATGAGACGAAATTCATGTAAGGGTGGCATTTTGAAAAAATCGAGGGCAAAATGCCCGCCTGAGCAAATATGTTATGAGAAAATTAAATAAAATTAATCATTATTAATGGCAGCCTATCCTTCGATCCAAAAACTGGTATTACCTCTGCATGCCAAAAAATGTACCATCCATCAATTATCATTCATATTTCAAAAGAATCCTCAAAAGATGCCTCGGTGATCACAAAAATGGTTGTTCTCCTCACGATTTGATCTGCGATTATCTGTTGCTAATTTTTGTGCAGTAATAAAAGTTTGGATGCCAGTAACACCTGATACGTATCATTAAGTAGTTCATTCAAAACAAAAATAAAAACAAAGACAAGAACCTCGCCATAATCAACTTAATTCCCTAATAAACAACTATCTTCCCTAATAATCTTCGATGCTTCCAGGTATACTTCGTGCTCGATTCCAATATGATCCCATGACGTTATAGTTGTACTTTAACTTGCTCTTGTCACAATATGGCAGACTCCACCTGATATTCCACCGCCTTAGAGCACAGTCCATCTAAAAACTGCCCCTTTCAGGCGGAAGCGAATCATCATTATACTACATATCCCTGTCACACCCAGCTCGGTCACAAACGCTATAGCGCCCCTTACAGTCTGCCGTAAGGATACGTATAATTGAAAGCGTAAGTGGGTTATTTTGCTCAAGAGTTCAGTGCAATGGGCGATGGTATACTTTGTAGTTCCTTTGAGGGGTTATAAGTTTTGGGGCTTTTCGTTCTGAAGAAAAGTTGTTGTTGTTGTTGTTGTGACACTGCTCACCACGAATATAACCCTGCCAAGATCCTAAAGAATATGCGTTCGACACAGATAAGAAATCCAGCCTACATTTTAGTTGAACTAGAGTTCTATTCTATGTCTAAGGGGGGTTTGAGGATATGTTTTATCCCTTCGACCCTATTCTTACAATTTTGTCCTTCGGAGGAAAATCAAACAAAAGTAAAAAAAACTGTTGGTATTTCGCGTTACTCATACCCTGCGTTTATGCCGTTAGTAATGCAAATTCAAGACTGAAAGGTTATTATCCTTCAATAGAAAACGATCTAAACAAAAACTGTAAAAATTAGGATGATTCCAAGATTAGAGAAGAAGAACGTGGTGACATCAAACTACCTTTTAACAGTCCATAACTACGATCTACCTGAACTTGAATAACAAACACTCACAATGGTTCTAGCATTAACATGTCTGGAAATCCTTTCTAAAGGCAGGCGTGGTTTGTTAAGTTGAAGTACAAGCCAGAAAGTCTTTGGCTCCATTCATCTATCTGTTATGATATCTGATAATACGACTTCGCCGTTTTCTCGCAACGTAAGGACTGTGTGCAGTAATGGCAAAAAGCAGTTTTGGCCACCGTAAACGGTAAACGGTCAAATGGATAAAGGTGAAAAATATGGTAATGCACCACTACCGCCGTGCTTTTCAATCTGAAAGTACGATCCTCCCCGAATCTGACAATATTACTAAAGTCTATTCAAAAATATGACATCATAACTACCTAAGGCAATTGGCTTCGTTACTGGACGGTCCGACTTCGCCATGGCTTTCCTTACAGATGTCCTCTGACTGTCAATAATCTCTTTGGGCCTAGTGCCTGCATAGGTATCAATGTCCGAAGGGTGAGATGACCCCCTACTTGACACGTCGTCAAGATCCAGGGGAAGAGATTCTCCTCTATTCGAAGCAGCCAGCTTCACAGCGCTGTCAATGTTTTCTACGAAGTTAGTTATTGCTGTTTTATTAGATGCTAATTTGGGGTAAGAAGACAGAATCTTTTTCGATTTCAACGCCAGTGCTGACATTTCCGGTTCAAGTGTACCCTGAGCTGTTCGATCATTATTGTCTTCACGATCGTGAGTCACATGGGATCTGCTGGTCTCCTCCTTGCTGGAATCAGAGCGAACACTAAGGGGCTGCCATGCTAGTTGGATTTTTTTATTTCCCTTGTTGGATTCAAAGTCTTTCTTTAGAGGTGTGGGTCGTAGCTTTCCTAAGGATGCCTTCTGCTCAGCTGCAAAAAGTCCTGCCTTAAAGAAAACAAAATTTTACCAATTACTTCACTCAAGTAAAGTTAAAGGATTGACTCTTTAAAAACTCTTAGAGACAGAAATTTGGCATTGCAGCAAACAGTTTTGCCCTCTCTCATCTAACATATTGTTGACAAACTACAGTTACAACAGAATGTAAATCCTGCACAATCCTGTCATTAATTGTTCTCAAGTTGTGCTCTCTTGGACGAACAAAGATTAACGCACAAAGGTTAACGAACAAAGATTAACGCATAAAGATTAACGAACAAAGATTAACGCACAAAGATTAACGAACAAAGATTAACGCGGGTAATTGAACATTTAGGGTTCTTAGAGGGTTATTTATCCTCACAAATGTAACTGAAGCAATAGGGTGTAATCGATTTTCTAGTACCCGTAGATAAACACTGGGGAATACTTGTTTTGATGTTTATATCGTGAGAGTTGTTTCAGTTTGCAGATTTTGAAGATGATATCAGTTTTGCCAGTCAGGTTTAAACTGTGGTCTATCGCATACTTCCAATTTTCCGACAAAGCATGAATTATTTTGCTGCAACAGCTAATTGTACTGTCCCAAAGTAACTCCGTCGCCTTAAATAAATTCACATATTCAGATGTGAAAAACAAATGCTGGCTACATGTGGTACAATAACTGATACACAGATGCTAGTGGAATCTATAGTTTAATACACTTATTACTGTTACATAAATATGCCAAAATTCTGCGTTTGTAAGACTTTCTTCAATGACTCTCAATATAATGGTAACTGAGCGTCGCGTACTATGGAAATGGTCCGCCATAAAACGGATATCCCATGTGCCCTGATAGCCTAATCTTTCATTATTATTAAAACCTTGGTCAAATCTTCCTCATGTTCATTACCACCATCCCCAAGGTTTCTGTAAAACTCCATATATGGCTTCATATAAAATGAATTTTAACACTCATATTGCAGCGCGAAGTGGGATCGCTTTCCTACATAGCTTCACGTAAACATAGTAGGATTATCATTTTTATGAAGCGCATTTTAATTTTGTTCTAGCTTTCATATATCGTCTCTCCTTCCTCATTCCCATAATTTGCCTCTATCTTATTAAACGTTTCCCATTCCGTATTCTCTCCCGTTACAAAACATAGTTTATTTCAAACATAGTTATATCATTTTTACTACCACAGCTTTGTCTGCTTGCTCATCTTTAGCATGGTCCGGTTGCCACAGCTTCCCTTCTTTGGCTGCTTCCAAAAACGCCGCCATTTTTTCCTTTTTCTGATTCTGTTCTTCTCGCATTGACCTTTTAGCTCTCTTGCGAACAACCCACAGTTGCCAACTGACTAAAGACTTTCGAAGTAAAACCAGGCAGTAGTGATTCTTGGCCATCTGCTCTTTTCTGGAAAGTAGATGTCGCGACAGAACAAAAGTTTAGGCAGACCAATTCACGAACGGATAACAATAAGAACTTAACTTCATTTCAGAAAACGGGGTAAATAGTTACATCGCGGTCTTGAAACAGTGGATAATGCTCAATTCTCTTCATACTTTACACCAATTACCATCAAAAAGGCACAGAAGGGAGTGCTGTCCTTATAATTTACAGCGTAAAATTATATTTCTTATATTCTAGACTTTATAATTTGTTAACTAAGTTGCCTATAAATTGCATTCAGTATAATAACCTCAATATTTCTTTTGACAGACTGTGCCAAGGTGCTATGTATTACGAATAGGTTATTAAGGAATGATACAGTGGTTGCCAAACTGTGTGGAATTCTCCCTATCGGGGGTATTCCTTGGGGGGTCAGCGGTTGTGGTTGAATTTGCATGTGCCAATTACAACAGAATTTTGATTTCAGGTCATGAAGAGGGAACATTACGAAAAATTTCGGGAACCACTAATCTATAAGCTACGAACTATTTAAGGACGTCAAATCTCAGAGTTCAAATACATAACGTTCAAATGGTAAAGAGTACCCTGCAAAGAGAATAAGAGAATAAGAGCATAAAAGAATAAGAGCATAAGAGCATAAAAGAATAAGAGCATAAGAGCATAAAAGAATAAGAGCATAAGAACATAAAAGAATAAGAGCATAAGAACATAAAAGAATAAGAGCATAAGAGAATAAGAGAATAAGGGAGGGACACCGAATACTCTCTATTAAAGCCATAACGAAATTTATGCTGCCAAATTTTTAACAAAGGCCTGTGGCAATGAAAAGCTCATATTGAAAAAGATATAACGAAACTAAAAGAAAGTTCCACTTAGCGATAATGATGGTAATAATGATGTTGATGGTGATGATGATGATGATGATGGTGATGATAATAATGATAATAATGACACTAATGATAATAATAATGATAATAATAATGATGATGATGATGGTGATAATGATGATTTGTTGCTGTTGCT
>JAAAKL020011825.1:0-13419 GCA_010016065.2 Carybdea cf. marsupialis auct. non (Linnaeus, 1758) | reverse complement strand
GGACTGGTCATATGATGAGACTATCACCAGACACTCCTGTACATCAAGCACTCAAAGAAGCACTAAACCCAGCCAGAAGACCTCCTGGGAAACCACCTAACACTTGGATATCCACAATAAACAGAGACCTCCAAGAGATCAACCCACAATTGACACTGGGTTCAGAACATCTGACAGATGCAACGGCTGACAGGAAAAAGTGGAATGCTCTAATAGCCTGATGAATGCCCAGTTCTTTCCAAAGGCGGAAAAGTGTAAACGAAGAAGAAGAAGAATTGGCACATAAATGGTACTCAAGAGGAATGACATGAGCATAAGTCAAAAATTCGAGGACGTCAGATTTTTAGATTGGCAAAACAAAGTAAATATCGAAACGAGGCAGCAATTTTATATTATTCTAAAAAGGGAGATAATCTATAGCTGGTTCCTGTTGTTGTTCCGTGTACAAACTGATCTCTACAAAAGACTGGATCGAGCAATCCCACGGCTTCCAATTTCGAAAATATGTATTCACTAATACTAGCCCCCAGTAATTAAAACAGCGCGGGAAAGTCCGCCATGTTACGTAACATTGTTTATTATTATTATTATTGCTTGATAAGGAATAAAATGGCCTGCAACGACTGAACTCGCTTTGAGACGAAAGATGCTCTATCCAGTGTTATTTAGAGATCAGTGGTTTCTTCCATATCACTAGTCTTCTATCTAACGTAGTTGTAGCTTGCTGAGAGTAGAAGTGATAAGGTCGTATACTTTCCCTCCTGTCAGAAAATCTTAATAACCCCAGAAACAATAAATGTTTTGTAAATGCCCCGGTTCTAAAAACACTGGGGTATTTTAACGTAAACGGTAAAATCGCGATTGTATTTTGGTGATAATTTCAAGTTGAGAATCATGCTAGATATCTGTATCGTGTTTCTATCAAACAAGCATAGTTAATGATGCCAATCAGAATTCGTCAAAGCAGAATTTTCCAATCCCAAACAAAACACCTTTAGTCATCAGAGAGAGTTTAAAATGCAATAATGCTTTCAGCCGAGATACGTAGCGGTAGGTGTCACGGGGTTTGCTGCCTCCAAAAACATACCCCTGAAAAAATTCAAAACGCACAGACACGTCTAATCTTTGTCCCATCAAAGAAAGTCTTAATACCAGTTATTTTTAGCTCTGCCTAGAACTGAAAACCACATCATTATTGGATCTTAAAGGCCTTCTTAATATTTATAAAAAACTAAATGGCGTACTCATTGCCTTAGTTAATTTACCATCACGCTATACGAACCCTTTCATCCTCCCAAATATCTAATCAACTTTTTACCTCTTTTCGCTTTTATATTATCAACGTGTAGCCAAATCATGAACTTATGAACGCTGAGAAATACTTATGATACTCTACTTATGTATCATTTGTTTTGTGTAAAGAAATTACTTAAATCAGCCCTAAAGGACATCCAACGCGACCCCCTATTTGATAATAGCAAGATACACCTGACAGGGGGATAATATGCTGAGTTTTAAAGCTGTGAAAAGCTGTGCAAGCCCTTTTTACTTCTTACAATTTAAAGCTACATTGATCCACTGTTCTGTCGAAGCCCCTTTTGAAATTTATGGTCGATAGTTGGGTAGCAGGGAAGGGAAATTAGCGGATTATTCTAAGGGAGCGGTGAAAACAAATCTTGCCCAATAAGGGCGTAGCCACTGTTGTGGTCAATTAGAAATCAATTTTAAAATTGCGAGGAAGAACTGATACGCAAGTACTACTGTTACTTACATTTTTCTTTAATTGTGACTTTTGCCAAACTTTTACGGATAACAAACTTAGCTTATATTTCGAGAGAAAATGTATGTGGGTCGACTTCTCCTTTACTCTGTGAATGTCCGCCATTGGAAGGTAGTAACAAAAAGTTGCAGGTCTCATTTGCTAATCACCCATGCTGTCAAGATTACTTTTATATTAAGTGTAACGATTGTCAATGGGTCACGAACCTTCCATGTTCTTTACTAGGCCCGATCACTCTATCATGTGTCTATATGCACGAGGTACAATGTCAGATATGGAATGTATAGATGTAAGTCATCGTCATGCAAACTTCCCTTCGAATGCTTATGAACATTGTTAGATATCGTTTGCTGTAATCCTTCCGTACCTTACATGTAATGTTACTGATTTTGATTGCAATTTTGACTCAGTACATAATTTGGTGGATTAGTGTGCGGCAGTTGTTAGTTTTTAGAAAAGTCACTATCTGCTATTCAAAGAACTGATAGAAATCCAAACAATCAAGAACATGTAGAAAATCCCGCAAGACTATAACTTTGCATTTTTCTTTTAGTGATTTTCTATCTGCTGTTACAGTTACTGTTATTAAATATATACTTATGCTTCCACAACAAAGCCCTCACAAGGCTAGAGATTTCCAAATCACCTCTTGTCATCGCCAATTCCTTAGAAACCGTAGCGTTGCCTTGTAGTCATCAACATAAAAAAGGAATTTTTAGGACTAAACCTATTTCAAACCATGACAAAGCGTCAATGCAACTCCGTTAAAAGTTACGAAAACTACATTGTATTAAAACAAGCGGACAATCTGTCACTGTTCTTGACAATATTAAGAAAATCAAGTAAAGATTAATAAGCAGTGAAATCTAACGAAAAACCGTAGAATACATTTGTTTCCCTGCTATGACCTAAAAATTCTTTAAGATTGATTTGTTCGACTCACCACTTCCTGAGACCAGTGATTCCACCCTCCTGTCGCCGGCATGTGTAAGATTAAAAAGGACCATATCCCACTGTACCCCCTGTTTTAGAAAGAAAAGCAAGGAAATATTTTCTTAATGTAATCATGCAAAGCACATGTGGCTTAGGATTTAAAGTCGGTAGGAAAAATCACCGGAAGTAAGAGACACTAGGTGCCCTACCGTTATCATTTCTGATAAACGAAATAAGTCTTTAGTTGCCTTCTCTTCGCCGCTACCTTTCGTCAAACAGAAAACTGCCTTACGTTTCAGCTAAAGAGGTTAAATTTTCTCTTACTACATAATGTTACGAGTTTGATTTTATCTTTAGATAGCTTGCTCTACCTGCAAGCTGCCATATTTAAGAGATTAAAGCTGTTCATTTGATACATTGATATCTCTAGTTGCCTATTGTTGAAATACCGTTGGAAAAGTCGTTAGCCGCTGTTGTTAATATCTTATTAATCTACAGTAGTCAATGCTCTTTTTAATCAGAGTCCTGTATTATAGTTTTACTATACTTAATCGTTTGTTTTCTCTGCACGTGAAGCTAGTCTTGTTACGCAAGCAACGTAACTGTCGCTTTCCACTGTCAAGATCTATGATTTGTGGAGAGCACCCTAGAACATTCCCGCTGATTGTACTATATGTTCCTGTACATTTTTGAGCTGATCCTCACAGACAAGAAGAAAATAGGACAAATTATATAACATGCGCTATCATAAACTAACTTTAATGAATGATGAACAGGCATGAAAAATGAGTAGCCCGTAGAATTGAAGAAGTGACCTGAAAAGTACAAGAACAAGTTCGGATTCCAACAGGGCATTGGAACGTGTTACGAACATGTTTCCCATGGTCTTGTGGTCTTGTTGAAGCACAGGCCGGGTTCACAGGTATCACTTTCATTATGTGAAGAGCAGATCATTGTTGGTCATCCTTTACTTGTCGTCCAAACACCCTTTGTATTTCAATGCGTCGTCTGCACTGATTGTAAAGATGAATCAAGTATCTCACGGTATCTCATGAAAAACCACCATTGTTTAAGGATGCAGTGCATTAAGTGATACGAATCGAGAAATCTTGTGTTGGTTTATGGGGAGTCTGACGATGTTAAACAGCCTACGACTACAATGCTTAGCTACGTTGATCAGATTACTGACGGAGATCCAAATTTTGAGAGACAAATTTTTTACGTCAGCCATTGTCGATTCTATTTACAGACTTTAGAAGGTAAGAAAGAAATTTTCAAAATTACTCGTTTCGAAGAGATATGTGTTAATTTTAAAGGATTAAATGTGACACCTATCAGGCACCATGATCTTTCAATGACATTTTATTGTCATAATGACAGATTGCAGAGTTAGTTGGGATTTAACAAGCAAATGAAACAAGATAAACAGAAGCTAGGGTATTGTAACTATGTGCAAGATCATCTCCTTGATCTTAGTTAAGCTGCTAGGCATAGGGGTCCAATAATCATAATTCAATATGTCACCAACAATTTTACAATTCAGACAGACAGAATAGAGGAAAACCTGGTAAGATTGACTGAAGACAGTAGTGTGTTTAATCTATATTGCTAGTTATACTTTTCGCGTTGGAGTATATTTAGAGAAAATAGGTTATTTTAAGTCTTTGAACTTTGCTTGGAAATGTTTTCCCTTGTCGCTTTGCTCCCGTTTTGGGTTTGAAACGCTTTGTTGAACCTCACTGCTGACCTGGCAAAGGCTACCGATTGACAGATTTACTTTTGATACCTGTGCTGTGTTCAAGCTATCAGTTATTGTAGCGTTATATGCTGAGGATCAGTTGCGGCTACTTATCATGGTACTTATCTTTCAACATGAAATTGTGAGTGTGAACTGATGAAAGTATGTGCAATGCTTACTTTTCAATCCCACACCGGATATGTGATTTCGCAATCATATTGTACTATACAAAATATTGAAAACTGACTCTTGTCATTTTCGTGTACCTGTTTATAAGATGGGTTGATGTGGGATTGCTTACATTAGATCGGTTAACCGAAAAAAGCAAATGTCGATGTTAAACACTAACCAAAGATTGATTTTGTACGATGATGGTTCCCAAAACGACTTCTGTCCTTGGGTATTACACGCGCTGTTATTGGCAACTTGAATGGTAGCTACCCTGGTGTTTAAGCCATGCTAAAGGAGCATGATTATGGTTTATATAGCTATAAATGTATATGTGGGAAGCTTTCTCTAACAATTATTACCTCATACTAATCTACAAACATCTATCAACTTAGCCTGCAAACTTTGCTTTTCGTGTGATTTGATGGCTACAGTTTGAGAAACTTTTGCTATTTTACCAATGACTTCATATCTAACAATTTTTAAAGATTATCAGATCTCAAAGAAACCATTCGATATGGTGTCTTGACTCTGTTATCGGCGTGGACAACATGCGGACTATCGCATCTGCCTTATGTAACAGACTGTATCCATAGTTACAGCTACACCCGGTTTTGCCTGCTTGTGACAGGGTCAGGGATAAAGACCTGCTGATGTCTAGAAAATTTATGTTTTGCGCTACAAAACACGATAGAGATTATTGCGTGACGATTCTCTCTATACAAGAAAAATCCACGGCATCATAGCACATCATTTCCTAAAAATGCATTTTAGACCATTGGGCTTTCATTTGCTGAGCAAAACACTGCAAATGCAATACAATGCAGTTAGGAAATGGTGGCCACTTCACGTTTCTTTCTCTCTATGCAAAGATAGGCATGTTCACCAGACATTATGGCCATAGAACTGTATCTTGGCCTTGTGTGCTTCTAGGAATGCCAGTCCTTATTCCTTAAAAACAACTAAATGAACATGAAATGTGTGAATTCTATTGCATTAGGTTCATAAAGTGGGTATGAGCATTTAACATTTTATGAAAGATATTATGAGTTGAATCCAATGAAAGCTTACAGCTCGGGTATAGCAAAGTTTAAGAGCTATGCCTATAGGCTAGTTAGTTTTCTCTCGGCCATGGAAGGGGCACTAACGTCCTTCCAAATACAACTATTTGCAGCCAGTAATTAACTAGCAATTCCCGAATTATAAGCTTCCATTATAAGCCAAAAAAGACCATTCATGCAATGATCTCCTTTATCTATATACACTTACACAATACTTTCAAATGACTGTGCCCTTATTCACTAAACGAAATCAGTACACATCCCCCGTTTATCGCGCCGCTTCTCTCCTAGTCCTATGTTATAAAAAATGTTCTTTCATTCGACTTTAAAATATAAGACATCATATGATAGAATAAATGACCTCGAGAATATGTCTAGTATTTGTTTCAAGCTAAAAGAAACGGTTCTGAAGGCAGACTCAAAATTTGGAGTTACAAAAGTACCTCATGGTCTACAAGTGCACCCGCATACACCCCTCCCCCTTAGTTCATAATTTTGCTCATTTCCACGGTAGGCTCTCTTGCATGTCATGTAAATGTATTGAAAAATGATCCATTAATAACAATTCAGTTGCAGCTATCAGTTTGCTGTGTAGAGAGCGTTCATCACCGTAGAAAATATACTTGCAGGAGCAGACTGATAAGAGGATAAAAGAGTTCTACTTTTATAGCTGTTTGAACATTTTCGTCCCTCGTTTGGCCTTTCCAAATGCAAAGCGTTTGTTTTGGATTCTTTCATTTGTTTTAAAAAGGTAGAAAACCGCTTAAAAAGTTTCAAATGCGAAAATAGGATTTGCTCATTGTGATTATTAAGCATGCAACGGAACATGTGGGGCTTCACTTTCCCAGTGGTAGCTCAGCGTTCTTGGTACATTACAACTAGTTGTTTAGATTTGGGTACAAAACGTTGATTGTGTTTGGATAGCTTTGTTTATATGCCGTCTCATTGTATTCCATGGGAAAGACAGAATTTGCTGCCGATTAAGGAGACAAAGTTCAGACAGGCCATCTTTTAGATTGATTTCCCACTGGTGGCCTGAACCAGTTCTGTCGCGGTGATATATTATTAAAAGTGACATTCAGATAGGAGCTGACCTATTAATTGTTTTACCTGATGATAAATCAGGATGAAATGTTATTGCAGCACTGAAATAATTAAGTATGAAATGTATCATTAATTTACTAATTATGTTGTCTCGTGGAGAATTATATTTGTTGCGATTTGGAAAGAATAGACTGGCAACAACAATGTGAGGACCATTTTATAATAAACTGGTAAGAGATTTTAGCGGCAGGTAGTTAGACTATATTTCACTAAAGATTAACCCTTGATAAGGACTCTTACAGTTACACTAAAGAGATGAATGGGGAATAGAATAGTGTCGTCTATTTATATGTAGTTGAAAAACTATATTAGTTTGAGATGACGCTCATATTGCCAATCATTTTCAATTGTTTGAATTTTTATTCTTGTCTTGTTGTCTTTCAAAAATTCTGAACAATCTTTCACTAGCAGTGACAATGTTTACAGAGAAAATATGTCCTTAATTTAAGAAGAGAAATGCTCTCTGTTTACTTTAATTTGTAATAGAAAAGCCTTCCTTTGTTATTGAAATGCAATCAAATCTGTCTATTTGCACGATCTACTAAAAGAGAAATGTCCGTATATATGCTCAGTTTCTACTTTGTGTCCAATCTCCATTATTCTGAGACTTGGAACAGCTGCTGTACAGAGTTACCGCTTCGATAGTTTGCCGAATGTACTGACATAGCTATCAATACTAGAGGTTAGAGTTTTTTATGTACATTTTGACAAGACTAATGGAAAGGTTAAGTTTTCCAGGAAAAACATGATACTGTAATTCTACCTTTATCACTGACAATATCGTACTGACGATTTTCTAGTTTATGGACAGCAATGACACCTAACTGCTGTTCATATGGGCATTGAAGTTACAATCAGTGTATCCATTTCTTGCTTTACTTCCTTTAAGTTTTTAAATTATTTTTCCTAACTTGATATAGATGCATTGAGGTTAAACCTCTTTCCAAACAGCAACTATTACGCTTTTAATGCTAGCTTCAATACGAACGGTATGAATAATGTCATTAATTCGCGAATGCGATTTATTAATTAATAAAACCTTTACTATATACAATACTTGGTCAAAGACTTCACATGGTGATGTCTATTTTAACTGCAAAATTTGTTTTCATGATTAGTTATTTATCTTGTTAAAGTCACAGCACAAACACATAAAAAACTGTGAATTGAGACACCTGAACACTCTTTATGACAAACATGTAATACTTGAAGCTTTGACACTTCTTGCACACATTCATTACTCTTCAAAATCTATAATAATCATCCTAGATCTGAATCATCCTGACGTTGAACAGCCTTGCGAAATTCTACATATCGCCATAAAATGTACCTGCTGCATGCTCTTTCGGTAGACGAAGAGACGATAGAATAGCTCTTTTTTGGTTTTAGTTTATTATATGAAATTCTATTCGAGCTATATTGATCCTCAGGTTTCAGGTTTACTGAATATCTACAGAGTTTCTAACTATAAAGGCATTGAAGATAGACCAGGTTCTGGGTTAAACGATTTTCGGGAACATGCAGAAGATCTTCCACGTGGAATACCTGCAGTAAAGCCGCTACGTTAAATTGCAACACAATTTGTTATGGCACCTGTATAGTGAACTATAGTCCCGCGCCGTGTTCTCGAAAATTCCTTATTCCAAACAATCTGTTGTTCGCCACTCATTCCTTCTGTGTAGTGCAGACGCCATGGAAATAAATCCCTCTGAAATAAGATTATTTTAAAGTAGATATGGAAGTAAATAGATCAACTGCGACTGGATAGCCGCTTATTTCTCAGCCTTTGTTAGACATTTTAACGCGCTCTAGACTTCCAACCATCAAGTTAACGTCGCATTTATCTTTAGCAGCAAATGCAGATGTGAAACAGTACCCATCAGTGAACCCTTACCTAGATTGTAGAACGTACGACCGTTGTAGAGTAAGACATATTTAGGAGGGACATCAGAGTAGTCAACCATTATGAAATCAGAGTTAAACGGATGATGTGTCTTAGGAAGCCGTTGCACTATGGTATGGAGAGAAATGACCTTATTAGCTTGTTTTGGATTCGGGACTTCTATTGCACATATGGTCCAAACGTTCCTCAAAGTATTTCTGATTATACACTTTATAACAAGAAAAAAGGATAACTTTTAACATAATTCCATTTTTCAAATTTCTATACTGCAAATGATAGTAGTAATTTTGATTGTATGAGATATCCTGGAAAGCCAATTCATGTAACTAATGTTTGATATCGATAGCTGCTTCAACGTCGACTTCCCTTTCACTCAACAAGTTGAAATTGATACAGCTTTACGTCCTTAGAAATAGTTTTTTGTATCATGTTGAAGCTAAATTTAAGCACAGATCGTATCCATATAAAACATGGGGTCAAGTTTCAGCTCTCCAGACGGAAGACACAAAGGGATTCCTAACTGTAGTTTAGGTTTTAGTTTTGACTTTTAAGTGTTTTTATTTATATATTGGTACTGTAAACAGCACAGGAACAGCATCTTCCACGCTGTCATTACTCTTCTCCTTTTGATATCATAAAAAGGAAAATCGAGTTTAAAGGAATACTAGCGATTAGGGTCAGTTTCTCCACTGAGATTGGAACCCTAGGACGCCTGCAAGGCAAGCGTGCTGCTGTCAGCTCTACTAATTGAGCTAATGTGGCCGGTGATGATATACCTTACGTTTTTCCAGTCGACTCATAAAGTCAAAATAGTCCACCGGTAGGCATTAACATTTTGGAAACCAGCCTCTCTGCGTCACGTGAATTCACCATGGAAGAATTGACATTCTTTCCAATCCATCTGCATAAAACGTACCCATTACAAGTTCCAAAAATGTGATCGAAGTATCATTTAAGTGTCTAGTATTTCTTCAAACTCTCAAATCCTCTCTCCTCGAAGGAAAGTCTAGATGATGTGTAATCATGGTAGGCAGAAATGAAAATAGTGTCCTCATCTCTGTTGAAAATAATCTGAGGAAAATGATTATAAGAGAGATTTATAATAAGCATCTTGTTTGACTAGTGTCAAGACTAAGATTTACGTAACTTGAAATATAAATACTATTATGTCTTTTTTAATTTGATAAAGAAATTTTAAATATGAATTCCTTGCAAAACTTGTGTATATGGCAGACACAGATAATCAAATATTATCATGTTCTTCAAATGAAAACAGATTCTTACAACTGTTCTCTTACAACAGTGTTTCCCAACGTGGGAGATATCTCTCCTTTGGGGGCGAAAATGTTTTAAGGCTTACACCCGAAATCAGGAAACTTTCCTTACACTATCAATACCAACCATCACATCGAGAACGAGAAATTGACTTTAATCGTTTCAAAACTGTATTCAAAAATACACTTAAAACTACAGCCAACATGTGCCGTTTGAACTATGACAATAGTTAAAAATTTGGTGTATTGTCTCTATTGTCATAGAAAGGGGGTGATGATGGAGCTAATTGATCACTGAGGGGGCGAGAATCCAGAAAAGGTTGGGAATCACTGTCTTACAGTACTAATTTTATGATATGGAAATATTTGCATAAAATTCTAAAGACCTTTTTGTACATAGCAAAAATATTAGCTTCTTGTTGCTTTAGAAGATATTTTATAATCGTGCATTAGTGAAATAGATACTATACCTATGGCTATTGGCAACAAAAGTGGCCTTTTGACAGAATGTATATGATACTTCGTTGCTTTCATGGAGGTTATAGGTTTGTAAGACCGTAGTGGAAGGCCTGACCTGTTCCTATGCTATTGATTGTACAGTGGTGCCTTAATCTGTAAATGTTGACCATATAATAGCTGCAAAGGGTTTTGGTAGTTGCTGCTAAAGGCCCCTTTGGTACATTAAAAGCCCTTAAACCAGCAAAACCTAATGCCACCCTGATATCTCAGAACGCCTCTATTGGTGTGCATGACCGTCATTTAGAACTAATGCAGTAAATGTTTATTGACCCTGTAACCATTAAAGTAATTTCTAGGTAACAATTAGACGTGTGATCAAAGATGTCCTGGTTGATCATCTATGCCAATGGCCACCAAAATATTTTTTATAAAACTGTCCAAGATTACTTTCATGAATGTTAATGAGTTCTTTACAAAGGTGGGCTGGGGAGCCATTCTTATGTCCTTGCTCTCTATATAGTTGGGCTATAACAGCAAATCTTCCAGTATTGCTGATTCTGTTTCTGGTATATAGGCTCTCTTTCGGTACATTTTATCAAATAAAATACAGTTACGTCACTCAAGAAAGAGAGCAGACACAAAGATAAGACATCATCTTGGATTTTTTGGGTGGGAACAAGCAGGTGAAAAAGCATTTCCTTTGAAGGACAATGGCATCTATGCCCCTCTAGCTTTGTTCTTGAGTAAATGTGGAAAAAATATTAAATGTTGAATGAAGCTGACCATAATTCGAGTATTTGACGATGTAGATATCGATTTTGAAGAGATCTAAAAAGCAACTTAAGTGTCATGCAGGATCTGAAAATACACGGAGTAATTCCGTCAGTTTATTCGTTACGTTAGATCAATTTTAGACAAGTTGTAAAAACTGGATGATTATTGAATATTGCTGTCTAAAACAAATAAGTATGTAAAACTTTCCTCACCCGCACCTTAGAAGATAATATTTCATTTACCAATTTATGTAATATTCAAATACGTGATAAAAAAGTCCCAGATATCTTATCAACTACTGTAACGAATTTTCTTACCTTTCAGACACTCCTCTCATAATGGTCTTATATTTCTTGTTTTGAAATGGAAGCTTTCTTTACTACATAAATAGTTCTTAACTTCAAAACTTTGTTATTTCAAAGTCCTATGCAATTTTAGCAGAATATGAAATACTCACTCCTTCCCGACACTTGGGTGGGGAATCAATGAATGTATCCTTAACTCATAATATTTTATTAAGGATCAATAAACTGGAACGGAGGCTTTGTTTCACCCTGTGCTGCTAGGCAGGTGTCCTCGCACGCCAGAAGGCTGTTTTCCTTAATGTAAGGTAAACAAAGAATAGTCCTTAGAATGTTAAAGAATGTATCTATTTTTGACGCGTGTTAAAAAGAAGTTTAGTCTAAAAACATACGCTGCACGTGTCACATTGTCAAAAGCATTTGAAATCTCAAGTCCGGACATGCAACTGTTCCAACGTTACTAAACAACTTTTGGATAGCTTTTCAGTTTCTTTTGAAGTATAGGAAGACGTAATCTAGGCTTGATTCTAATATCTCTCAAAACATCGTGCGAATCTTACGTAAGGGCCCGGGGCCTTACGGAACGCATTGTGTGGTCTTGGTTTTCTGTTACTCTTCCACGCGCACTCGCGGCTGCTCCAACAGTATCGTTGCAAAACTCCGGTCCAATACTTGCTACAAAATAATAATGTAAAATGTTGATAATTCATATAAATGGCATAGTTACTTCAAACAATCTCTATGATTTCATCTCCACCCACCCCATGAGCTTACGTCTCCCTAGGCGATATCTCCCTGATCATTAGGAGGTATGTTTGGAAATTGCAAATCTTACGTTTTATAATCCGCTTTTCTGCAGTTCTTGTATGACTTTCCATCATCATCGTGCGATTTTAAAAGATACTAGAGGCATGGAAGATATGGAGCAACCGGTTTTGAAACCCGCGGCCCACGCATTTGTGGCGAGTACTCTGCCAATTGAGCCAGGTGAACCTCATTGATTAGCTCCCAATCCCCCCATCGATTGACATCGTTATCCAGCTCGATGCGATTTTGCCACTAGGCCAATAAATTTCCCAATTTGCCACCTGAGGGGGGAACCATTAAAAAAGATATGTACGAGATTTGTGTTAAAATCAGTAATCCTGTATTCCGGATTTCTGTTAAGACAATAAAGTAATTAGAGAGGCTGCTCGAGATTTTGGTGAAGTCATTTAACTCTCGATTGTACCGACGGTGACTTTTTCCACTTTGTCAGTATCTTTTAAAAAGTCATTATTTCAAATCCTCATTACTTGGTTATAATACATACTGTATTCTTAATTGATAATAGATCGTTTGGGATTTGGCAAAATTCTTCCAAGTATGATCTTTAAGATATGGACCTGGAAAAAATGTCTTCCCGTATAAATTATAATAAATTAGTTTTGAGAATTCAATACCATTTGTTGTGGCCTTTCAAATCTTCTATGGAGTAATTGCACCTACTAGACCAGAATTCAGTTTCGGTGTCCAAAGTATTTATCAATCATGCAAGAAATAAAACACCACTGGTTTGTTTGTATCAAGTACCAACTTTAATAACGTTCCGACTCGAACGTACCAATGGCAGTTGTAAGGCTTATAGAATAACAGAACGATCAATATTACTAGAGAGATTTAAAGATTAAATATTGCTACTAATAACTAACTTTTGCAGCCTCAAACACGTTGCTTGAGTTGTCGGATTCTTCTCGCAAGCTCCTGGTTTCATCGTTTGTTTCTAAGAAGTTCCGCTGTGAGAATCAATCCGCAGATATTATTGATATACCCACATTCTTTTGCGAAACCTTGTGCGTGCGAAACTTGGTATTGAAGTAGGAAAACGTTTTCGACAATCCAGTACTGACAAAATGGAAGCTGAACCCTATCCAGACTGGATTA
>JAAAKL020011824.1:0-13420 GCA_010016065.2 Carybdea cf. marsupialis auct. non (Linnaeus, 1758) | reverse complement strand
ATCGCTTTTAATGAAGTTCAACTGTCATTAGAATCAAACCTTGTTTGATTTTCTTCAAAAAACATGACTGGTGTCAATGCCAAAAACAATGAGTCACCAGATAGCCTCCTATATATATACCAATTGGTGATACCGGTAAAATATCTGACTTTAAAGTAATTTATGTATCTTTAAAAGCCCCATTTAAATAGTGGTGAATGAAAGGTGTAAAGCCACATCATCAGTACACTTTGGTTAACTAGAAACTTTGATCTCCATTTGAAATGATGTGATAATGAAGCTTTCAGATCAGGGAAAGAGGAGCCTCTTTGTTATGATGCCCACAATCAGGTGCCGAAATTAGCATCATTGTAAACAAAGAAAGTTTAATGGCATATTCAACGTTCTGTTCTTTGTAAGAAAGATTGCATTAGATAGAGAAAAGGTCTAGTGAAGTACTTTATTGATGTAATGGAATCAAGGCCTTTTCTGCTCAGAATGGGATGGAATCATAAACAAACAAATGTTTTTGGTTCCTGGACTTCTTTTCATGAGGCCTAATCTAGAAATAAAAAAACACTTCTAAACTGTGAAATAGATTAGTAGAGTGGATCATGGCATCCAGTGCATTTAGAGTGCAATTGATTCATGTGACTAAGATGATACTGGTATTAATGATTTGCAGTAAACTGATAAATGAACATTTTTTTAAACCGGGTTCATGATTCTTTGACATTTCATCCGAAAATTCCATCCGAGAGAATGTTGTCATCAAGGGCCTCATCAAGAGTCAATATTGTGTTCTGTTTCTTAATTTGATCAGTTTTCTTTCTGATTATTTTTTTGCTGTTGTTTGTTTACTAATGAATCAGTGTATACCAAGGTTTGAAACCTACCCAAAGATAAGTGTTAATGTGCTCGATAGTTCTTCATCAGTGACATCTTCCATAAGCCTTAAGCTTGGAGGATCCCTTCAGATGCTATCTCTGTGTGGTGGGTTTTGTGTGGGCTTTTATTTTTAAATCTTTCCCCACAGGAAACACTTATTCATGATTTTGTATTCAAAGGAGGGTACTTATCGAAGGAAAGATGGTACATATCTCATAGGAAGGAAATCTAAATAGATCATTGATACCTGGTAGGCTTGCAGTTGCATGTGGAGTTAATTTTGCAAAGTAGCCATTAATAAAGTAGAGTTAAAGAGAAAAATTTGTGAACAATTGTAAGTATTATAAAGGATTAAATTATGTTGATGAAGGAACACCTGTATGAATGACACATTTTCTGTCTCTTTTATTACCTTACAAAGGCCAAATTGTCAATATTTTTATTACCAACAGATTATGGGCCTTTTCTTTTCATGATAATAGGTTTCAAAAAACTTACCTTGGGAAGGGAATTGTACTTAAGACACAGTTATACTTAGCCTATATCATATGTCACACACCATTCTCATGAGACACAGCACCTTGTAATGGTTTCTGATAAATGAGACTTCTCTTTTATCTACCTTATCTATCTAGTTTTGAGCACGACCAAATTCCTTAATCTAAAGCCTTCTCCACAGGCACATATATAGTGAAGCATTTCATGGGTATCCTCAAAGTCATGTGGCAGACATAGCCAGCCTCTCATTGGCAGATTGTTTATACAGGGAAAAATGTTACAGTAAGAAATGAAATGGAAACAAACAAGTGTCTATTCTTCACTGATCACGAATAATTTGGGATTGCATCCACTATGGAATGGAATCATTTCACAGCACCCTGTAATTATTTCTTATGTCTACTGGAGATGGTTGCTGGGAGTCATTAGGCAAATCTAAGACTTTATATTACCTGATGAACCTTTCCCTTACATGTCTTATAACAGCCACATTTTAAAACACTCCCAAACAGTGCTTTACAAGCTCTTTCATTTTTATTTACTTAATAGACTCTCATATCCTCTAGTGTCACATGTCTCTTTGCAGATATAGTTTGCTCTTATTAAGTGGTACTGGCAACACAGCCATTTAAGACATTTATGCTAATATGAGTTGTCATCCTAGTAACATACATATTCTCTTTTTTGTCTTGGCAGTAGACACACATTTTATTGAGTCTAAAACCCAACATTTCATGAAGTTCAACATCATTTACAGGAGGAATGAACTGTGTTTAAAAAAGGGCTGAACTAGCACAGTAAAGAGATGTTCATAACGTTTTCTTATTGGCTTATTTCCCAACCTTAATGAGCCCCAGGCTTTCCTCTCTATCTTTTTTCTTTAATGTCTGTCCGTTTTTGCCCCTTTTGTTTCTCTTTTTCCCTCATTCTTTGTCTTTCTCTTCCAGCTCTCCTTTTTGTACTCCTTGTATCATCTTCTCATCTCTTTGACATTTCTCCTTCTGCTCTCTTTCTTCTAAAAATGTCTTAAAGAGAACATGTTGAAGGATATTGAAGTGTTTCAAACAGAAATGCCTTTAAACTTCAAAACAGTTTTCAGTCCAATAGCTTTGACACTCCTTCTCAACTGGAACCTAATCATCCTATGACACATAATTGTTCTATTTTTATCTTGTGTCTAACTAAGCCATGCAAAGAGTCTGCTTGAAGTCCCAACTTGAAGATATATAGAACTTTTCTGAATGCATTATGTACACCACCTTCATTTGATGTATACATCAGTAAAGTTTACAATACACCACCACTGAGTATGCAGTACTGTAACACAACATGGCAATACAGTATTTTCAGTCCAATTCCCTGTAAACAGGAAAGATGGACATTAAACCGCATGATGATGATGATGATGTACTATAGAGCTTCCAAAGAGTCATTTTTATCCTATCAACTTTTATCTTCATATTGTGATCATTTTGTTGCACCATTCAATTGTAAATGGGATGATTTGTATGAACACAAGGACATTTGCTTAACATTCCACTTTTCAAACAATTTCTCTAATTGCCCCCATTCAGACCTAGTACATTAGCATGTCCTCTGATGGACAATGCTCATAGAAAATTTGCTCTTCACTTGTCATCATCTGAGGTCATGTGTCTCTGAATGACTAATGGACAGATGTCCTTGAGCATAATCAAGATGGGCCTCACCATACAGTGTCACCACATTAGCTTAAGGTTTCAGATTAGTTTCCATACTCTTTCACTATCCATAATGTTGGTGGAGGGTCTACTTAATTTTGATCTTGGCCATAGTGGACCAGTTTCTCTACCTCAGAGCAACTGACATTTGGAACTCCAAACTTATGTGGATACAGAAAGCCTTCAATCCAAAGTGGTGACATTTATGTACTTCTGCAATTTTGTTATCTGAACCCATCTTTAGGCAAGTTCATTAGGCTTGTCCTACCATATTGCTTCCTTATGAAACTGTTACATGGTTCAACTCTAACACAGAGTCTTTTCCTAATTAGCCCCATAGGACTGGTGATAGCAGGCATAGGCATATGGCACGCTGTCACTTTCCCCTATACTTATAATTTTCCACACTCAAGATCTTCTGCAAACAAGGCGTACCTTACAAACCTGATAATGGATTTCTTTTCAAGAAGTCATCAAACAAGTTGCAATGGCTTATATGCTACTTGAGGGACACAGAAATTCTTTCATTCATTGCCAGCCCAGCATTTGCTTACGTATGTGAGTGCACTTCTCATGCATGAGGCAAAGATCTTTCCCTTGGTGCCCAGAGTGAGGGATCTACTGGTGAAGAGTGGGAGTAGTTCCCTGAACTAGCCCCAGGCTGACCAGCATCTGGTTGTGACGCTTGCAAGGCACCTCCCTCCAGAACACACTGTGTCTCCAAGGTAAAAAAAAACTATCTACAGTCTCTAGTTGCTGATCCTCCATAGGCACATGATCTAGGGGACGTCCGTCTTGTCAGGCCTTTGCATCTGAACTGTGGATCCTCCTTCAGTCATCCAGGTATTCCACTACATGCCTTGTGGATCCAGTGAGCACAGCCGGAGCATAAGATGGAGTTCTTGCCAATGCCTTTGTGACATACCCTGCAGGGCCACTTGCCAGAGTCTTTCAGGATATCCAGGCATTTCCCACTACACATGATCTTTGTCTTTTTCATATTTACCGTGCTCCTCCGTGTGGCCCTTCCAAGCTTTGAGTCTGGCTGTCAGGTCTTCCACGGTCTCTGCAGCTATGACCAGGTCATCAGCATAGAGTAGTTTCCAGGTGCACCCAATGCAGAACTCTCTTGAGAGTGCCTCCAGCATGATGATAAACAGGAGAGGACTCAGTACTGATCCTTGATGGAAACCTACCTTGACATCTGTTGGGTCATTGCCAACTCTGACTCTGACTAGTAAGCAAATACATGTTTTAGCCAGACTCTTTCATTACCTTACTTACATAACCTTGGGTTACTTACAATAGTTCAAATAAATATAGTTCTTGTCAAGTGTTTGACACAGTAGGCAAGTTAAGAGATAATGCATTTTCATTGGAGAGAAAAGCGATAGAGACAACTGTTTCATCGACTGTTTTGATAGTATTGACAACTTTTTTCTTACAGTAAATAATATACTTTTAAGTAAGTAAGTTTTGTTTACTGCCCTTGTTTTCTTGCCACATATAGTTAGTGAAAATATAAAAAAACAGGCTAAGACTTTTAAATAAAACACTACAAATTGATTGTGTACTAGTTTTTATCAAGCTTTTGATGTAACATACTTCATCTTCTGGAATGTTGTACATGAATGTTGGGTTGCATTTATACCAAATTAAAAAAAAGAACAAGGTAACATGACTATGAATATATCTTAATGAAGTACAGTTAAGTTTCCCACACTTTTTGCCTACAGTGTTTGCTAAGTAATTATAGGTATCAATAACAAGACTTATTACTTACTGGTAATTCTGCTTGTTGTATAAATAACCAGCACCACTAGTTTTGCTTCAGAGAGTTCGGTAAAGTAGTACTGTACATCTGTCATATCGATCCAGCCTAGCATCTACACTGTTCGCACCACAATTACCATTTTCTGTCAATTGGGTACTCCAAGAAAGTGGACCCAATTGTACATATTATGTCGTTATTTTGAGTACACCCTGGCTGCTAATGAATCTTACATAATGCATTGTTTACTTCACTTTTCAACTTACTCTAACTGAGAAGCTATACTCTAGGCTGTGAACAATAGGTCAGTATTTAGGTTCTATTCTATTACTTCTTTTTTATTGATGTCCAGCACTTTAAGGTGAATAGGGTGTTCTTTATATTTGTATACCTGATAGAAATTCAGCATGATCATCATCATTCCCATCATTGTTACAGTCATCATCATTATCATTGTCCAAGTCATCGTCATGATCATCATCATCATCATTGTTGTCACAGTCATCATCATGATCATCATCATCACTGCTACAGTCATCATCATCATCATCATCATTGTATCATCATCATCATCATCATCATCATCATCATCATGATCATCATCATCATTGTTACAGTCATGAGCATAATCTTTGGCATCTTTGGCAACCATTGTGAAGAGTGACATTTTGTACCATTTCATGGATTCACTTGGACCCTTTTTAATTTTTTATTGTTATCATTAAGAAGCATTGCTTTTATTGTTAGGTGCTTTTTCTCAGTATGAAACAGTTAGGCACAAATAGATTGTTACGTTAGGACATCAGATATTTATTTTCATGATAATTGACAGTGGTGATTTCGTGATATCATGATCCAATCTAAGGACAAGTCAAGTATCCAAAGCAATCATTTCATGTTAAGGAAACATTTAGAGTAGGAATAGACTGCTAACAGGCCATATGCTTACCACCAGTATAAATTTTAAAGTAAGTTCAACCAGTCAGACATGAGAAAGCTATTCCCAAAACTAGAAGTGGAACATACACATTTTTTGTAATCAGTTCAATCAGATAACTATGATCCTGGGATTCCACCAAAGTGTAGCAAAATAGTCAGTGATGTTGGTAGGTGATTCAGCCATTCCAAATAAAAGGTGTCTGAACTCTCCAGTAGTGATTGCTGATGAGCATCAGCTAAATCAAGACACTCTGTGACTATTTGAAATGTGGCTATAAATAAATTGAAGGTTTCTGAACATTGGTGCTGCTGTGTATAACCAAACAAGCAACTATGTACTTAATTATTGTTTTAAGATTTCTTAATAGCAGGTGCACAGTACAGCATCCCAAGACCACTATGCAAAATAGTTATAAGGAAGGCAAGAGCATTAATTTGGCATGCAAATGCTCGTGAGCATTGTTTTGAAGAGTGGAAGGTCAGGTTGAAAAGAGGGTTATTGGAAAGAGTTGCAGAGTCCACAAAAAGTAGGAAAGAAGCTGTTGTTGTAGGTCTGGGTGAGTCTGTGTGGCAAGTGTATCTATCGTGATTTCAAGTGAAATGACGGGTGTATTCAGGAGATCGAGTCAGTGATGATTGCTGGGTAGAGAAACAATCATGTCAATGCAAATGAGACCAGGGGAGGGAATATTATGGGACAGGGCACCACATTTTGCAGGGAGATCTTCTTGTATGACATACGATATTCGAAATTAGATGTAGTCAAGCTGGATGAGCCTTTTCCAGATGTAGGATGAATGGTTAACATCACTTATAAATTCCTTTCAGTTGTGATGAAGAGAACATTAAAGTTTCTTGAGGTGCAAAACCATCTTACTTCTGGCAGATTTGGATATTTGTTGGTTAAAAGGCACAATGCCAAGTAGGCACTCTTAGTTCTCATTGGCTGTTTACAGATGGCAGTTGGGTATTGCATATTAGTATCAGACAAAAAGCTTTCCAGTAGATAGATACTGTACTATGTTGTGGAATTTTCATGCTCTTCACTGTTACAAACTTTGAAGATTCAGGTAACCTCTACTGTGTATAGGTGCAGGACTAACAAAACCTTACTAATGACAAGTGATAACCGCATGGTGGGTTTATGGCATCATGAGAATGGCAGGCCTGTAGCTGGCAGAATATTGCAGGGAGGCACAGTTCCTGTATTTTTAATAATCCTATTATGCGAGAGGCGACTAATAAACAAATCTACGTGTCATTGATTACAAAGTAAATTTAAAATCAATTATCAAAAGTCGAGTAACAATCGGACACTGGCTTTGTCCCAAGTACGTGTTCGGATTTTTCCTCCCTCAAAGGGGCAATGCCCTCACAAATCAAACTGTTGGGGGCTATTCCCCCATCCCCTCGCAGCTACAGGGCTGGAGTATGGCATCTAGTCCTAACCCAGAGCACAGCTCAGTCTACTAACACTTTAAAGTCGAACTTCTGATATTAGGTGGTCTGATGTTAGCATATTCAATATTTAAGCAGATTTGAAAACGAATATTTTGTCTACATTATGGAATATGAAGTTGGTGTAAAGCATGTCGGCTTTTAAGAGTTAACAGCAAGTAAAAATATTTTGTAGGATGTAAGTTGGCACATTTTAATTCCATACTAAAAGTGCATAATATATTTAAAGTTTGGTTACCATACTACACAACAACTTTGTTGTAGGAATGTTGATATGCATATCTTGCAATAGATAAAGTTTCAAATGTTTCAAATCATTCTACATCTTAATTTTATAAAAATAGATAATAATCAAATAGTTTGTTGGTGGTACAAAACAATAAAGCTGCACGAAATAGCGAAAACATTTTAGTACTGAGAAGCTTTTTTCGTCTGACAATCCTCAGAGTACAAAATCGTCAGAATTGAGATAGGAAGAAGTCATTAAAACTTGTACCAAACTGTGTTTTGTTTTCAATGTTTTTCAATGCTGGTTTTGTTTTCAATGTTTTTCAATGCTGGTTTTGTTTGCAGTTATGAACAGCTGAGGTTCAAACTGATTGAACTACGGAATGAAATTTTAAGAGTAACTGGTCAGGTAAGGGTTTATGCTAATTATGCTGATTATGCTGATTATGAATAATTTATGCTTCACGTTAAAGATTGCATGAAGTGAAGCAGACATTTTTTATCTAAAAGCCTTTCGCCAATTCTCTTCAGTTGATCTACATTGGTAATGAAATATCATAAAGGGAATCTATTTAACAAAGATGGATGATCGTAAAGTTACAAACGACAAACTTGATTGGCTATTTAATTACAAAAGAAACGAACAAACAATGCCACGCGCGGCTCAAAAATTGTAAACAATAACAAACTAGAACATTAAGAGCTTAAATACAAATTCCTTCAGGCGACAAAGACTAAGTTTAATGATTGAGATCAACACAGACTCTAAAATTGCTAAATAGAACGGAAGAGAGTCGTCGAAAAGCTTTTTGGTCAAATATGTCCGCTGTTTTGCAGTACCAAGAAGATGTTCAAGTTATTTTATTGTGTTTACTTATTTATCTATTATTTAATTATGTCTCACATGATTACTATATGAAGTACAGCGCAAACTATGGTGTTTTTGCGAGCACTGACACGGCATTTCTCAATGAAACGAAAGTGTGTTCACAAAGGCGAATGCCATTAAATTTGTCACCAGCGAAATAGAATCTCTTCATGATACTATAGCGAATACGAAGAATGCACAAGTTCAGAAAAGGCAGTTGTAATTTCTGAGGTGTTATTCATCTTAACAATGTTTTACAGTCAAGGTGAATGTACCTTGTCGAGATTGACCGGCAGGATAGCGAGCGACTGGTCTTTAAATCGCGTATAGTGCAATGTCGATTTCCACTGGCGGATAATTTGGAGCCAAATCATCGACTAGAGAAAAGTGGACAATATTATAACCATTCAGCACAGCTCAGTTTTGGGAGCACGCTATGATTGCATGGGTCCTTGATTTGAATCCCTGGAGATATTTTCACTCTCTCTAATAACTCTTCAATCTTTAATTTTTCTTAATGTTTTGCAGATCGAGACTTGTCCTTGAATGTTCTTTGAAAGTGTTGTGTTACATGATTTTTTGTAAGCAGCCAAGGTTTTCAGCAGATCTCGAGTTGCTTAAAGCTCTTCTTGAAAGCAGCAATGATGTATGTTAGCTGGCCATGTATATTTCATGTGTGATGGATGGGTTAACAGAAACAATACAGAAACCATAGTCACGTAGAAGAACTCTTTTCAGATAAACTGGACTGCAATAGTGCCTTTCCAATATGTACAAGTGTGTTGTTTTTGAACATAAAATAAGGAACGTTGTGACTAAAACAGCTTTGGAACAGATCGTTATTTGGCTATGTGGGGGATAAAGTAAAGTTACACCTCGCATTTCTTTATTAGTTGCACGCTTTATGCTTACTAAAACATGCTATAAAATGGACAATAGAAATTTTCAGGTTGCTTACTAGACTAAAGCCTATTACCTTGAGTTGTTGAATAACTCGTACACTTTGAGTCCGGTTTCTTATAAATCAGTAGCTTTTAAGAAATCGTATACGGGCCTGTACGTTTCTAGACACATTTTTCAAACATTGTTAAAGAAGGCAATTATATTGCTTACTTACGTTTTCGTATTGGAAGATCTTACGCTTTTTCCTAAAAACCCAACACCTTTGTGATCAAAAATGCCAAAAAATGGCATTAACTTTACCTGCGAAGTTAAGGTTGTTCGAACTCCTTAATTCTTTCGTATTAAACTGTGGCAGTGATTACGTCAGATTGGCTGAAAAAGGCATTTTCTTGTCCCATTTAGGTACCACGCGACTTAGTTGTCACATCATTGCCATTCTCAGCAGCAAAGAAAAACTCTGTTCTCATTCCTTATTGTCTTACTGATTTCTCGTTGCTTCGATTTTAGTGATAGTCAGTGTAACCACTGGCATCTTTTTTGACTTTTAACTTATTTAAGGCCTAGAAAGAAATTCCCGATTTGGCCAGGCAAAGCCTCTGTCACGGTAGTCACAACTGCTATAACAATACAACCTCGGTTTATCACATGTGTTACAGGCCCATGTTATGCAATGTCATCAAGTGAACCTAAGAAACAAGAATTGAAATTGCATCATTTTGTTCCCATTCGAGAAGCCCCGCCGTCATCTTAAGCACTTGACGTAATATGGAGCCAAATCGGGAAGGGTTCTGACGTCTACTTTGCCGCTCGTAAGATCTTAGACCCGTTGGCTCGTTCCATCAGTGTTTTTCTATGAATAGGTTGTGTAATTTCTCGAGTGAAACAATAGCCCCCTATTCATCTCATGCGACAACGTTGAAGGGTGCCATCACGTGACCCTCAGGGTGCACTTAGTATTGTGGTTTTCAAGGACAAGATGACCGTCACTTCGAAAGATGTTGATACTGAAATATGTTGATACTGAAATATGGTGATGCTCAGATATGTTGATACTGAAAGTCGTTCATAGACAAACACTGGTTCCATCGCCTGTGACGTCAATAATACTACCACGTGAAAACCCCTAATACTTTATGTAATCGAGACTCATAAATGAATATGGGGAAATGCCTGCTGGTCTATTCTGAATTTCTCAGCTATGAGAGGGAAGGGTGGCAGCTCGGGCTGATCGTAGCGCATGCGTAGAATCAGAATTTTTGCTATGGGTTCATATCATCTCATTGTTTCGGTTTATACGCTGGAACTAATGTGAAAACCTTATAGAATCAAACAGAGATCTTGATTGATATCCAACCGAATTGATCCTAACTTTAGTGACAGTCTGGGTACGAAATTCGAGTTCATTCCATTCAATTTAAGCATGTGGCATTCATTCGACTACAAAGTAAACAAGGGCTTATATTTTTCAGTTGTTAAAATTGTTATAAGTAAGATTATTATTTATTTATATTTGTGTTCGTTCTCATACATGATGATTAATTCTGAAAGCGGGGTTTCTGTATTCGTTTGTTGATAACACCAGGGAATGTTGATGCCCTGTGGTCGTATACACCTGTTACCCAAAGCCAGCAATTATTAAGTTGGGATTGTAAAGACCAACTGCCTATATATAGTTCAAGCACTGTATTCCTTTTGAACATGAAACGGGCTGTGTTCCAGGCTTTCTGTACCACCCTGCGTTTAGCCTCGCTCTAAACTGTTTTGATCACAAAGAGGCCAGAATACTAAAGCTCGGCTATGCTTCATGCCATGCGACTTGCGTAGTCACTTCATTTATATGTAGATTACGTAGGTTTACTAACTTTCAATATTTATATCATCGTATGATGCAATAGCTTGACTTCAAGTGGCTTTGACTTAAAGAACGAGGTAACACAACAATGTTCGGCTTGAATATTCCGGCCTCTTTATGGCTCAAAAAGTTTAAGAGCGAGGCTAAAATGCAGGATTGCCCATGAGGCGGGAGATGTGCGAGAGGCTCACCCCTTAAAAAGATCGTTAGTGCTGATGTGGATCGGCTTTACTGACACTTGAGGCCTGTGCATCTCCAACAAACTGGCATAAAACGATTTTCTCCCATAGTTTTCCATCGGCAGCTGAAATTTAAAATATCTTGGTGTTGCAGTACCTTAACTGAAAAGGTTTTTAAGAGAAAAATGTGTGATTACGTGGTTCAACTCAATCGCAAGTGACTGCCTGTAAAAAAGTGTCATACTTCTGGTGCTAAACCATTCGAAATAATAGTACACATTATTTCGAATGACCGGCTTTCGAAACGCTCTTGGTTACAGTTTTTTCAAAACGTATGGAATAGTTGAGGGTGGTTAGATTAAGGGAGAGGAGAGGGTGGTTAGATTAAGGAAAGAGAGAGGGTGGTTAGATTAAGGGAGAGGAGAGGGTGGTTAGATTAAGGGAGAGGAGAGGGTGGTTAGATTAAGGAAAAAGAGAGGGTGGTTAGATTAAGGAAAAAGAGAGGGTGGTTAGATTAAGGGAGAGGAGAGGGTGGTTAGATTAAGGAAGAAGAGAGGGTGGCTAGATTAAGGGAGAGGAGAGGGTGGTTAGATTAAGGAAGAAGAGAGGGTTGCTAGATTAAGGGAGAGGAGAGGGTGGTTAGATTTAGGAAATTTTAGTCCGGAATTCCAAATACAAACATCAAATATGGTGGTTTTTGTCACACGGAGGATGCCGGAGTCCCCCTCTCTTCGCCACCATCTAAAGCGATTCTATTGCCACATTGTATGCAATAGAAGACGTGAATCTTTATTCTTGCTTTTCTTTCAGGACCCCCTTCCAGATTACCACCCCATAGTGGAGCAAAATGTAAGTTTTTGTACAATTATATCAAAGTCTTTACTTTTCTATTGAGTTTTGCACAATGCAGGGATAAAAATGTTGTCCTCTACGTAAAAGTGTCTGTTGTGTCTGACACTCTTTGTTATGCAAGCGACTTAGGATAATTTGCAAGACTTCATAAGGACTCAAAACACTCAAACCTACATAGATAATGCCCCTCCGGAATAAATGCTTCTCTTGTGTAACTGCCCTTCCTTCCCGCTCCCTGGAACAATGATGGTCAATATCTTGCATGTGGGAGCGACTGCTAAAGTTCCAGCAATTCTTCAAGAAATATCAATTTTTCAAGGTTGTAAACACTCTTCTGAAGCCACGGCTTGCTATTTTTAAGGGATATGAGCGGTGTAATCCTGTTTACGACACTACCGAGTCTGAGGAAGATGGTATCAATACGGTCAGTGGGATCCGAATATGGCACAGCATGCGTTTTGGTCTGTCTGGCATTTTGAGCCGAAATTTTCAGCTTGGTTCTCATATAGCAGGTGTCTGATTAGAGACAATACCTTGTATGCTATAATTACCAATGCTGCGGCACCATTGATCTCTAATAAAGACTGGATCGAGCTTCCCATTGTTTCCAACAGCAGAAAAGTGTGATCACTAGTACTAGTCCCCATAAGTTATTATAGCGCTGGAAGGCCGGCCATATTATGTAACATTGTTTATAAGCTTTGTTTGATTGTGACTGAAATTGCGCCCAACGGCCTACCTCACTTTGAGGTGAAAGGTGCTTGATCCAGTACTTTTTAGAGGTCAGTATGCACCACCCCGCCCCCATGTTATCAGGTGACCCAAGTAAGCAAAGCCTAGTTAGCGTTACCATTGTAATGAAAGACTGAAGCCCTATATCATACGATATATGAGAACCAGATTTTTAGGTGATCTCCTTCAGCGTTAGAGTTAAAAGAAAATATATGAAACGTTGTTCCGACCAGATGGAAGTAAGTAGCACAATAAAAGCCCCAAAATACGTAGAGAGGATAGACAATGTTGCGTTCATTCGCTTCGTCGCCCAAATCGGAGGCAAAATCGCCCAATATTGCACTGTTGGGGTCGTTTTAAAGACCAAAGTTTTTGCTTGGTCGTCCAAAGGTCTTACCGAAGGTTGCAAACCATGAATTTGTGGTCGCTCCTTCTACTAAGAAATCACCCAAGCGGTCTTTTGTTGCTTCAACCGGTAACACTCGCCATGAGTGAATACCACCTATTTAGCCGCGTCCTTTGTGATTCTATACTAAAGTTCGTTCAGCTGATCTAACAATCTATCACCTATAC
>JAAAKL020011823.1:0-13420 GCA_010016065.2 Carybdea cf. marsupialis auct. non (Linnaeus, 1758) | reverse complement strand
GTTTTACAGACTCGAGTTGTCGTTTTATCGCTAAGCGAGTTCTTCCAATGGAGGAGGACAAACATTTTCAAGTTACACAAGATGGAAATCTTAAAGTTTTACTACGAGAAGCCTAAATGTACATTCTCGCTGAATTTTTATTCTTTGAAGAGATCAGTCTCCTTTGAAGACCCTATCCTTGGAGGGTTGTCGTAACTAGCACGTTTGCTGTTGACGATGCACATGTTATAGAATAAAGCTTACCTGGAGCTTTGTGAAGGGTATTGGATAACAAATCCGATGTTTTAGTTTTGGATCACAGAGTTACATGCCTGTTGCTCCGTCAAAAAGCATTTTTGGGGTCGTGTTCAGTTGAATTTTTGTCGTGTTTCCTATTTTAGGAATAGACGGATCGATATAGGTCTCGATTGATCTTCGTAGATAACAAGCTACATCGGTAATCAATGTTTACTGTATGACTGGATTATTCTTGATATAAATCTTGTCTGATCTCTATTGGAGATCTTAGAATTTGTAGTTACAGACTTGGCCGATACAACGCACAATAGTTCTCGATATCCATATGTTTAAGGAGATTGTTTACCTACGTTGCCAGGGGTGATGTACATATGGCTCTAGCTTGTTGTGGAACTAATCTTCTGTTTCTCAGCAAACAAAAGGGACATCATTAAAAGCTGTTATATGAGTATCATGCTTTCTTCTCATTTCAAAGAGAGGACGCTCTACGTCATGCAACAGAATTGATAGCATTATTATATGGCAGTGATATCCTAATTAACCGGAACGTCCGGGGTACAATGGAAGATTGTAGATTCTAGAGAATATATTTTTCCTTCACAAGGTGTAAAATGATTAGGAAATCAAGCGATGCGAAGGTAGCTGTACAATTAGCTGTGATTATTAATTTTGTTTTGCCACCGTACTGAGATCCATTTGTTCTTTGCAAACATCCTTTACTCATAAAGAACTGCTGCTTTTAATATCACCATCTTCCAGGTCCTCTTTATATAGAGAGACGATATACGGAAAGATTCTTGTAAGTTATGGGTATTAGGAGGAGGATTTTAGGAGAAGCCTTGAGTAGCAGGAGGAAATGTTACGAACGGGATGTCGCATTCCATCTTTACGTGATTTTAAAGATCAACTTAGCTCTCCCATTTTATTTGACCAGGAGAGGACCAACATTCGTCTGAACCTATCGAAAGGGCGATGTAAGTTGTAGAGATCAGGAAGGAGGGTGTTAATGAAAATTGGTGGAGAGAGGGTAACATTGACAAAGTTAGTGCACTCTTTGACGCTGTATTGCACCATTAAACATGGCAAAGTGCACAAGTATCACTAGTTCCTATAGCAGCCTGGTACGGATAATTGCTAGAACAAAACCCTTTGGACTAAGAAATTGCTTTGAAGAGTGAGGGACGCTTGTTGCTGCTGTACATCGTTAATGAAGCCAAAGAAAATAGGCTTAATTATCTCCCTGATCCTAATTAATTTCATGATAAATGACAGCCGTCCAGTATACAAACACGGTTAATTGAATCGACACCAGCAAACTTTGAGAAGTCAAATAGTTTCAAGTCAGAGGTTAGACAGCGTTAATAGTAATTCGGTTTAGCAGTATGCATTAAGCTTGGAGAGAGACTAGGATGGTGCCCATTTCCATGGGACTTAAATCGGTGCATAGAACATTTTGAGATCGGATCCCATTCTTAACATCACCAATGGTTCTTCGCCGGATCTAACTCCGTTTCTTTGGGTTCACTGAACTTCGGACGCTCAGATAACGTTAATAGTCTATATACAGCTTAATTGCAATTTAATGATTACCAATAATTGGATCGAGTCAAAGCAAATAGATTTATGATATCATTTTGCGGCAAAAAAGAGTAATTCCTGGGAGGTAAGTAACTCCCAAGACCTACAATGGTGTTTGGATAAGATAGTGCCGATGACGGTTTGCTCCTTTTTGCATAAAATTGGCATATCGAAATTTCGTTTGTCGCGAAACTATTTATCCATCTTCTCTAATCGTAGGTCATTGGTCTCAACAATTCTTCTAAAATAAAAGAGAACTTTTTGTGAGAATTGATGGCATAAGTGGGGATTGCAACACGCCGTTGAAACAACAGCTATAAAGATTACACGGTTTTCACTTATTATATTGAAAAAACGAATAAATCGTAAACCAGTCCATATTTTCGACATAGGACTACCATATCTATTGCTAACGTTGTCTGCTCCGATGACACAGTCCTTAGACTAACTGATGCAGCACGCCTGACGTCTCTCTTTCAACCCCCTGTTCGATGTAACCCCTTTTCCAGTCTCATCTGAAATATCTCCCATGCAAAGCTAAAATTTCCTGAAGATTGTTTTAAGATAAGTTTCTTAACCACATTTCCACAGACTGGGTTTCCTTTAGACCTCCTTTATAGGCTAACATTTGATCCTGGTTTTTTAAAACTAGGTATATACAACATTCTGGTTCCTCTGTATTGTGTTGCGACCTAATACCATTAGCAAAAAAATTGGTATAATTCTCAAGCATGTTCAGTATCGCTTTTAAATAGACCGGATAAATAACTGTCTTTAGTTTTTATAGAATTTTGTTAGGTAAATATCAGTCTGGTCATGTATTTATTGTATTATCTGTTTTATCACGCAGTTGTCCCGTGCCAGATCCGAGTTTGAATCGCAGCTTCTCGATCTGAGAAAGAGACTGGAGGAAGAGCGTATTCGCCAGCTTAGCACTGTGAAAACAGTGTTGGAGCGGGAGCACAGCCGTGAAATGTTGGACCTTCAATCTGGTCATGAAAGTGATTTAGAAGAGTTAAAGACCTGTAAGTGTCAGTGACAACATTTAACACTGTAGCAATTTCTTACAGTGTTCTGAGAATATCTTTCCGTCACGAATCTAAAAACGCCGCCTAAGGAGTTCTCTTTTGATGACAGATTGAAGAAAATAAAGAAAACGTGACTATGTGTTGCAGAAAATATGGTGATCTGTTGTCCATAGTCGTAGGAGACCGTCGGGATCCTTCTCGCTGTGGACAAGTATTATAACTGTTTACTGTCCACAATACGGCGTTATACCGGTTGTACCGGTTTTGGACACATCATCCGACAGGGTTTTGCCGTTTCTGTTTCCCAGATTTCCTTCACATGATCTTTGCAGACCTCTTGACCACGGCCAAGAGATGCCGTGTTTTTAGATGATTGTTTTTATTTCCAAGAGCATTTTGTGCACATTTTAAATTTTTGTTCGAGCATTCGACAAATCGAATAGGGAAAAGCTTTCAAATTGTTTAACTTACGAGTAATATCTATACCGTGCCTTATTTATGTTTTGCGGCCCTTTTTGTTATCAAACGGTATTTTTGTTTCTTTATTCTTAGAGTACTATGTAAGTCTCGAGTTGATAATACTGTGTATCACGATTGTTACTTTTGCTGCCATTTTGTCCAAGAGGGTAGAATATTCAAACCTAGATTTGAGGACTCACAGTGTCAGTGAGGTTTGTCGTCGTTTATCCGTTTCATCACAGATCCGACAAAAATTCACTAATACGTCTTCTCTCTGTTTTCTAGCTTTTAAGAAGCAGCAATATGACGAAATAGACCAAGTTCGTTCATCATTGCGAAAGGAGCATGCGAAAGCACTAGAGGACTTAGAAGCTGAGGTCTTGTCGTACTCGGCCATTAAAATCGAAGCTGCCAGGTTGGAAGCGGAAAAAACATATGAAAAAGATGTAAAATTGCTGCGAGAAGAACTTACGGAAAAATTCAATACAGAACTCGATCTTTTAAAGTTCAATCATGCACAAGATTTGGAGGATGCAAGGAAAGCATGCAGTCAAGACGCAAGTGACAATATGCGCCGAAAACTATTGGAGGTAGAGGAGACTCACCGGAAAGAGATTGCCGCGCTGTCAGCGGATTCGTTTAAGCAGTTGCAAGGTAGAATAAAGGACCTAGAATCTAGCTTATCGAATAAGCATGAAAAGGATTTGGAGCGTACACGAGCAGAACTTGAGAAGCAGTAGGTGTTCTTTTCTTAATATACAGATTTTTAATCTATAAAACTCGTTTTGGGCTGGCGGTTCACGGTGTTCGAAGATGATTGAATTTCAATTACTTGTGGGAGCAACTTATTTCGCCGCCCTTTAACTCTACTCCTTGCGACACCTTGTGACTTAGTTTTAATTCATGGGAATGGGGGTAAATGTCTCCCTTCTCCACCTTTAAATTTGACAGAAATATGTTGGTGACTTTAAATTTGCAAAGACACCACAAATTTTAGTTACTGGTTCACGTTTTAGCCATGCTACGTAGAATGTGTAGACTATGCACTCTCGAGAAGGTTTGCTAGAAACCACACAGTCGTGTACCATAGTATTACATCCATTTCACAGAGTAAAGAAGACACTAGAGCAGAAGTGACACTGTAGTCAGCATCCATTGTAGTATTGTCTAGCAAATTTTACTGAAGTACACAAGTTTCGTTTTCACAATGGGGCTAAATTTCTACTTGCAAACGGTTTTCTGCTTTTCTCGTGTCTGAGCATTTGCAATTTGGTAAATTTTTTATCAGACGTAGATCGTAGTGAGTTGAATGAACAAAAATAACATTGAATATCTGTTTCTTTGGAAACGAATTATATAGCAATTTTCTTTCCGTTTACCTCGATAGTAGACACCACAATCCTCGATAACAAGGTTTCATATCCACGTAAACGGACAAAAAGTTATGAACAACAAAGCCATTGAGTCTCCTCTCGGCATTTTGCCTATTCAAAATTCAAATTGTTCGACCGCAGTCGAGGGCGACCCGAAGGATCACTTTTCGTATGGCTTCTGCCCGAATGCAGGAAGGGGCGCCACTCCTCTTCCTTGTGTTTTCCACAATTTGACCCCAGTATGAACTGGTTCCCATTTGTCGACCCCGGAAGGACGACCCGCTGGGTTGGCGGCCAGCTTGATGGCTTAGTTTACAAATTGATGAAGCAGGCAATTCTCAAATCGTCCTGAGTGGGATTTGAACCTAGAACCTTCTGCACTCAAAGCTGTAGACGGAACCACTGATCCATCGCACCTATTGAGTTTTTACATTGTAGTGGATAATGTTTACAGGAGTTCGTTCATTGAGAAAAATCCTAGTGTGCTTAACAATATTGCCTTGGCTTGGTGACTGTCTGAATTGATTAAAACGAATTCAAGGCTAGAATAAAGCAAGATAAATGACTCCAAAAAGCGAATAAAGGCGCATAATCGAAATGCTTTCTTGCAAAGTAGCAACCGTATTTGGGCGTGGAACGTTTATTATTTTAAAGACTTGACTTAATTCTCTCTCGTGAAAAGACATTAGCGGTTCTCCATCAGTGATTTTCTAGTTGACAATCCGTTTGTTGGAATCTTGCGGCTAAATGGTAGATAAAATGCTAACCACCACGAGTTTAATGGAAACAAATGTTGCAGATGTTATTTAGAATTTTGTATGTTTGCGGAACGCTGTTTAGAGCGGCCAGCGGTCTTCATCAAAGCAAGTTAACGATCACCTTCGAATGTGCATATTCATTTGTGACGTATGTTCTTAATTCCCTTGCAGATACAACCAAAACGTTGATGCTCTGAAGGAAGAGCTTCTAGGATCACATGGAGAGGAAATGATAAATGCTCTTAACGCATTCGAAGCCACACAGGAAAAGTATTTCAAGGAAAGGCTCTTGCATCTTCAACGTGAGTACGAGCAGAACACGTCCGTGCTGGAGCGCAGATACGAAACTGTCATACTTGAAATGAAAGGGCATATAGGCGCAATGAAGCAGGAATATGCAGAGGAGAGGAGTGTTCTTCGGTTACAGATTGATCAGCAGTTGTCAGAGATACGCGGCTTAGAAGATGAGCTAGCTCGTGTTAAGCGTGCAATGACAGAAGACACTGCGAAACAGTTAAAGGAGCAAGAATTCACGCATAGTAACATCATTAGGGATCTGAAGAGACAGTTCGAGCAAGAACTTAGCACACAACGACATAAAGCCGAGATGGATAGCACTGAAATTGAACAAGTTGCAAACAGCAAAGTAGAAGAAATGCGAGAAAAATTTGAAGCTGAAAACTTAAAGAGGGACTTAGGGCATATGAAGGAAATACAGGAACTTACCCTGAAGATTGAAAAGACGTAAGTCGTTTAAAGATTAGCTCATTCTAGAAATAGCTGTTCTCCTGTCCCCTTACTATATTGTCGGTCATACATTGATAACCAGGAAGTTTGCATATCAATGTTTAAGATACTAAATTTTTCCGAATAAGCCTCCTTGTGCATATTTTGGCTACGTTATCTCTGAGCAGCTTTGGGTTGATTTTATTTATTTTTTATAACCAGTGATGACGAAACAAAAATCAGAGTTGTATTGAATTTTGAATTTTTTGACTTTGCTTACATAACTTGTACCTCCGGAATAGGCAAAGGAAATTAGTCGCTTTACATACGTAGACGTTGTTGATCCTCCCCTTCCCCAAGGACATGCTTTGTTTGTGTTTACAGAACTCGTGTAGCGAAAGTCGTATTGATATTCTCCACTGACTACACGCTTCATAATTGATCTTGCAGAATGTGGAAACCAACTTAAGTCTGAAGATTCAGCCACATCGATACTTTATTCCTTACATAAGGTAGTACAATATAACCCACTCTCAGGAGCCAGAAGAAAGGGATTGCGTTATTACCGACACCTTAAACAGGCCACCCTACTACTTTACCTACATCCTCACCGTTCCCTGTGTTAGTGTGAATAGGTTTCAGGTCTCAGCTGTCACATAAGGTCCGCAGGCGTCTGTAATGAATCAGATTTTATCAGAAATGTGTGCACTTCAGACAGTTCAAGCCGCATAAAAGGGCTCTCAGTTTATGACAGCAGTCTTTCTGGCGTAGGTGGTATCTTTAAGAGTATATTTTACCGCACACGTGACGGAGCGTACTATTCGTGTGACGTGACGTATAAGAAATTGTTGGAGCCTGGTCCACGATGCTACCGTCGTGAACTGTGTAGATTTTGAGCATGCATAGGGTCCTTATCAAATGTATGACACATCTGTTTTACTTTTGACGTTTGCTTGGCTTGACTGTGGATCGGTATTTACGGTCGGGGGTGGAGGGGTCAAGTGTCCTCTGTAAGAAACTGTCGTGAAGAGATGGTGACTAGCACCGGTTTTTTTTGTGAAATAGCTTACCTTGTTTTAACGTTACATGCAGTTTTAAATAGAATCTTACTATTTATCAATTTTTCTCGTTTAAAATAGACAAGCAGAACTTGAAATGGCGAAAGTAGTGGCGGACAGCCAATCAGAACATGCTCAAAGAGCTCAAAAGGATAAGGATGCACAGGGTCGCCAGCAGGAAGTTGAGTCTGCCGTTAAAGAAATAAGTGAGAGACTGCAACGCGACTTCGATAGTATAATGGAAGAGGTGAATCGGAAACATGAAGAAGAAAAACAACAACTTGAAGCCCGTTATAGAGACGATTTTGAGAAGGAAAAGGAACGATACCAAGAGGAATGTAAAGAAAAGATAAAATCTGACTTTGAAGCCGAAATAGAGGAGGTAAAACGTAGCGCTGAGGAGGAAAGGTTAAGAGATGTGTCACTGGTTACGACCAAATTGAGCTTAGAACAAGCACAGAAATTGGAGATATTAAGGGATAAACTGAGGAGAAAGCACGAAAAACAGCTAGACTCAATTCGACTAGAGATGCAGCGTGATTTCGAGCAAAATGCGTTACGACAGGCACAACAACTAGAAGAACTTGATGTAAGCCACGCGCAAGAATTAGACAAACTGCGAAAACGACTGGAAGAGGAATCTAGGCAAAAATCAAACCAAGTAGAACAAAGTTTTGAGTCCCAAATCAATCAGCTTAATACTATTTTAAGTAGAATCCCCTTAGATGTTGTTCATGCGGCATATGAAATGGAACCACCATCAGTTAGTCTTGACGTCCCATCTTTTAACTTGGGGCGTTTATCCGAACCGGAATTGGACGCATCTATTAACGAAGTTTCTTATGGCGTATTACAGAGTTTAGAGGCTTATGCATCTAGTCAAGTAGAAAGAGCAATGATTCGAGCTTTGAAGAATATCGTTAGACGAGACTTGCTTGCCAAGGAAGCAATGTTACACTCACAAATTTCGCAGGCAGTGCCAGGAGATATGTACCAAGTAGAGTCGACTGAGGTCATCGACACCGAGCATGCTCTCACCGGAGGAGTCGAAGTCAACAGAGGAGATTCAGTGCTTACTGTTGGTACAAGCAGTAAAGTGAGAAAGCACCATGAAGGTAAAGGACGTGAAACTGGTGAAGATTTGGTTGTGGATCAGCAAGAAGTGATATTAAGTCCATTATCACTGTGCGACATTACTGGGGTTATAGACAGCCAGAGACCAGAAGATCATTCTCCAGTAGTTAAGGACAGAAATATTGTGTTCGAAAAGATAGACCCAATTTCTATCCCTGTTCAGAAGGTTACACCTGAAAATGTCAGTGTTCAGAAATCCAATTCATCGGTGGATTCCGGAACTGAACCTGACCGGGAAATTGTTGTTGAGAACATAACCCAAAAATCAATACCAATTCATGGAATGCCGAAGGAAACTTCGAGTCATAATCAAACTAAAGCACAAAATGTAGAAGATGACAATGCCGTGTTAGGGTTCATAGCTGAAGGGTCGCTTAGTAAGCCTTTAAGCCGCCCAACTAGCGTGGAACTAGATTCTTCCGATGATATTCAAGATGTTATTCGGCAGTTACAAGATAGGCATGAGGTAGACTTGGAGGAGATGAGGAGACTTCACAAAGAAGAGTTGGATAACCTTGCCTCAGAATTACAATTAAAGTACTTTCAGGAGCTAGACAAAGTGCAGGATGCAAGTGAGAAGAGGGAAGAGGAGTTCATTCGCCTTCTTCACTCGAAAGACACTGAACTGGAAAGATTAAAGACTCAATGTGATGCTGCGGTTTTGGATGCCACGGATGCTGCTCGTAAGATTAAAGACGTAGAGTTAGAAGAGTCTCGAATGCAGCTAATGGAACAGCACCAAAGGTTATTAGACGATTTCATTAAGGAGCAGGAAGTTGAAATAGCGGAACTAAAACGAGGTGAGTTCATTCTTTGCTTGTTATATTCCTCTTGGTCTGTTCCTGTCGATAATAGACATATGAGGCAAAATGGTTCTGACATTGCCCCTGCTTCACATCTCGTTTTAAAAAGACCGTAACGAAAAATACTTCTAGCACGATACTTGTGTAGGCTGCAGAAGTGCAGGAGAGATTGTTGTTGACTGTGAGGGGCAGCGACAAATCAGTATTTCTCTATTCTGCTATCATTGTTCTATATTCTGTCGATCGTCGTTTCGCAAGTATTTTAGCTTTTGCGGTCCGCCATCATGGATCTGATAATGCTAACACTAATTTTTTCCCGTACTGATAAAGCCTAAAACAGTCTTCCAACCATTTTTAGCTCAATAACTGTCGATGTTTGGTCAAAAACATAATTTCCAATAATATGAGTTACGTTATCGTACAATTTATAAGATTAAATGTCTCGTATACTTCTGTATAAATCAAAAGTTTTAAATACAGTCACAAAAGGAATTTTTCATCAGTGATTGCTGTTTCCCTCCTACTCTGTCGGCCGCTTCCACCTTTTAAGCAGAGTATGTTTCCTTGAGAAGAACCAGGTTTATAATGTTACCATTAATCATGGATGCTCTTATGGCCCTGACAACCTGCTAAAAATGTTAGCAATCGTTTATATTTTATTATTAAACTTAATTTTACACTTACGTCCACTCTAACGGTATGTATTACAATCTTTAATGTGGGTCAACAACATCTTACTTGGAGACATTTATTTAACGTTAGCGGGCTATAATTTTGGTATGTTGGTGAAGGTAAATTCGCTTATTTTTACAAATATTCCGCTAATATTTTGTTAATCGTTATTAGTACCTTTCAATCAGCGAAATTGAGGAAGACCTGCCTTTACTAGGATGTGAAATCAATACCTGAGTGCACAGATGATCCCTTATGGTATTTCTGTGGCCAGGGAGACGTTAGGTAATTACCGCTGAAAACTAGGTAGAATTTCGCTGCGTGGGGAAAACTCAATTAATTTAGATTGCAGCAAAATATCGCAAGCACGATTCCTTTGCGCTCAAACCTGACATTAAGCTGTTGACAGTGATAGTTCTTTTTAAACCTTAATGGGTCGAACGGTCCAGCGTCCTGACGAGCCCGTCGATTAATTTCAAATAAACTGTAAAACCCAAAGTATGGTATGTTATGAACCTTCTGAAACTTTCTCACTTTTCCTCGAATCCATTCAGGAGCATTTTCAAAAACTTTTTTTTAATTTGCTAACGATGACGTCATAATTGCCCCCCTACGAAGAAACACCCAAAACCCACACGAAGTGTCTACGGATAAAAAGCACCTAGAACAAACAAGTTTTGACATAAATGAGTTGAATTGCATGTCAAATAGCTTTTTTAACTCAATTCTACGTTTAGCTTCTTTTAGACCTGAAAATGTAAGCTTTGGCTTGAGCAATAGTTCGCTTCCTACAATTTATTTTCGAACGGTGTTTAGATGCTTCTCAACGTTTGACTGTTATGTAACGTCATCGCGTCCAATTTCAAAACTAAACTGTTTTTCCTTTAGCTGAAAGATGAATGAACGTACCTGCAAAATTTTCATAGCTAGGTAGCAGATATTCACAAGGTTGTTAGCATTTTAAAAGCCACTGGTTAGTAGCACCCTACCCACATCCACCGTCGAAGGAATTTCAAGATAGCCCAGTCTGGAAATGGCTAGTATCTCCTAACTCCCGCCTATTTTCGCCTTGCCATCTTTGATGGCTTGAACCTCAACGCTCCTGTACATCTCCCGTGTCTCCTCCCTTCCAACACCCAACCCCACCCCTTTTAACTGGCAAGGAAGTTTTGGGCTTTTATTGATTAAAATCACTTTGTCTGTATTTATTTCGGGTCCTGTTTCATGAGAACTTTCAGTATTGTTAACAATCATTGATCCAAGACGGAAGCGTATTGTCTTTCAGCTAAGTGGATCGTTATTGACAAAAGCGATCTTTCTACTGGCCCAGCCAAGTGATTTGAAACTCGGCGGCAGAGGAAATCTTGATCAGCGTTGATCGTTTCTAAGATCAAAAGTAGATTTTTAAAAAATCGAGGATTCTGTACGATCCTGCTTATGCAGTATGGAGGTATCGATTTATCAGCTCGGATAGATTGTCCCGAGAAGTTGACGTGGGCTGTCGATGAAACTTAGCTTCGGTACAACAAGTTGTCGTCGATCTTCATAATTTTGATGACATGGTATGGATAAACACTTTCTTGATATTACGTTCTTGGTATCGATGTCGTTTGAATTGCTTATAAGACCCGGACAGCTTTTTGTATCACCTCAATCTATCTTTGTGGTTTTGTATCGTCAAATCAGATGGTCATGATTCTAAGAAAGGGATCAAAATTTTCTATTCACTTCTGTTATTGTTCCATAGTGTACAAAATAGGTCCGATCATTTTCTTTAAATCTTACTTGTGATTGGGTTTTATGAGGATTGTTTGTTGAAGTAACGGGAACAGATACTAAACTGCCTTTAAAGATAACTGTATCAAGTCATCACCCGTAATAATATAGATAGATGATAATCTTAACTCTAAAGTACGGTCTACTCAAAGTCATCAAAGAGAAGCTCTTCAATTTCATCTCGTTAAAACCACACTCGCAGAGTCGGACAGGTTTTCCAAACCTGCAGTATTGCCAGTATCTTGAAATTACGGCAATCCTGTCAACAAAGTCTTATTTCTGTGGTAAACTTCCAAACAGGGCTAATATGCAGGGTAGTATAAGCAGGCAAGATAGGGAATAAGAGGCGGCCCTTACTTGCCACTGTTATCAGAAGTACTTTGCTTATGCAGGTCCAATGTTGCATGAAGGTGATTTCTTGTATGTATTGCAGTCCTTGATATGATGTTTTCCTCACCAAATATTTAGAAGCTGTTTACTATTATGGGTTAACCACTGGGGTTGCTAGTGATAATAAACTAGGACCGATACAGCTGTACCTTTGTAATCGGAGGGTTCTAGAACCCCATTTCTGGGGCAGCGGAAATGATGGAAAGAATAACCCATTTCTAGCTGTATACGAGAGATTGTGTTTGGGTCAATACCCACCTCAAGGCATAAAGATATAGAGGGTAAGAAGGAACAGGAGAAACGAGTTTTGTTGGGGTTTTACCCCCTTGGGGAGTATTCCATTTAGGTCTTTTAGTAAATTACTGTGATTATGCTACGATTTTGTAGAGAATTGATGATAGACTGATGAGTTTATATCCTCCGGCAGCAATAGCATGCAGGAAGTTTGGAGGATTTGGTTAAGAGTACATTTGTATTCGGATGAACCCAGGGCGATGTTATTAAGATCCCCCTGCCCGCCCCCCGGAAGGACGCAATCTGCTATATGACGTACCTTCGAACAACCAACCTGACTTATCCTTCGTATACTTTATATACCCATTACGTGCCCAGCATAAATATGGTCTCATGTAGCAACGGTCCGTGACCTATTCCCATCAGTCGAAAGGGAAATACTGCACAGGTCCCTTTGTCATTTCCCAAATTGATAGGTAGTGTTATATGTACACCTAGTTAGGAGAATGCACTATGGAATTTTACAAATGAAATTGCCCCGCGAAAATTTCATTTACCTCGTTCTTGTATATGCAGGACTTCTTCTGTTGATATCTTGGACTCAGCTCTGTATCGAATAGAACCGTTAGTCCCTTTTTCGGTGACGGGTAACTCTTGACATCTCAAACTTTAAACCTATTCCTTGGGAGTTCAAGATATCGAAGGTTGATTTTACTTTAAAAATCACAATCGCTTGTTGAATAGATTATCGCTGTTTAGTCATAACGGAGCCGAAGTTCGAGATTTTATGAAGGGGAGGGGTTTTGTTGTGAGCCGCAATTAAGTGGCATGCGCTTGGACACACCCACTGGTAGGTTGTCTCTTGTCTTTCATAGAACCTTAAATTTCATTTTCTCTACTAACCAACAGTAAGGATGTACTGGAGGATGATGTACCCGTATTAAGTAAGGAATCTTCTTAACCAAAATTTCGTTCGTTGGGAAGAGGGCTCAGCATGCCCAAAATTTGTTTTGGTTCAACAACCACAATATCTCTGGGTTGTACCTTTCGCATGTGGGAGAAGTTTGAAAAAGCTGGTGGACACTATATGGTGGAGCACTGTACTAATATTTCTACAGTGAAGTGATTGCAAATGGTAAGGAATGTGATTAAAGGCTCTTTTCCTATGTCAAAAGTTTTAGTTTTCGAGGGTAA
>JAAAKL020011822.1:0-13420 GCA_010016065.2 Carybdea cf. marsupialis auct. non (Linnaeus, 1758) | reverse complement strand
ACAACATTTTAGGGAACAGGTGTTGATTCTGGAATAGAAGAACAATGTCTTTTTTGGTGTTATGCAAGAAAAGAATCTATCCTAGAGCTCTCTTGATTTATGAGCATTTACTAGCATGCAAGGTTTGTTATCAAAACTTAGTATGCAATAACATCTCTCTAGGCTACAGTGGATTTTGGTACTCCAGCATTTGCCAAGATTACATCAAATAATGAGGGAGTTACACAATCAAAACATTCTCGTTTTTTATCATTTTCAGAAATGACTTGTCGGTACAATTTGAAGATGAAATTTGCTAAATATCGTAGCACAATCATGGAGCTACTAAAGAGCTTTGCGAAAGCAGATAGGTTTTTGGCATCATCAAAATCCTCTCTAGGCACTAGACTACTGCACAGGAATTTGAAATTGTTTTGGTGTTAGTGCTTTTAGAGGGGAATTTGACTGCTGATGACTACAACATGATGCTTGCTAAGGAAACCATCATTACATAACATTTTCTTGATTAGCCAAAATATTTACACAAGAGGATGCTATAGAACAGAGGATAACAGAATACTGCAAGGGGGTAATTTAGTCATTACATTTCTTACCTTCTAATGTCAATTACCCTGTGGAAATTTCTCGGGTTATTTTAAATAGAACACATTTGTTTTCTCAAGTTTTATCATTTGTAATTCAGTTTCAGTGTTTCATCTACTCACTGTTACATGTTTTTTAGCTGCTATTTCAGTTTCATTGGTAATTTTTGCTTCTGCAGTGATGGCTCTCCCAGTTAATCTTATCTTCATATGTACATATGTATTCTCCTACTATCTATAGTGCATATGAAACTTGAGTACTTATAACTCAAAAGTCAGGTATAGAGTGGAAGTGTCTGGTTCCTTCAATTTTGTACATACTACCATGATGCAGTGTCATCTTAAACTCCTCTCTATTTTGAACACACTGGTGCTATGACATTTTTATCCTGTCTAAGTGTCTATTTGATGAGATGAAGCCTTTTAAAGTTTCAATATGTCCTTAGATAAAGTGACCCCATTTTAAGTATTATTTGATTGTGAAGTTGATCAATAGCAGCAATGACAAACTGCTTCAAAGTGAAATTGTAAATCATCTTGTACAAGATAAATATTTCTTTGCAAGTAAAATGATAAAATGACAATTGTAGCAGGGAAGGACCCTGATATTGGGTTAAAGTGTTGTCTAGACAACCCAATGAAGACATGGTGTGAAGAAATGACATCTAGCAACCTTTCATACGTAGCACCCTCAAGTGTTCTCTGGGCAAACCCACCTCTAGCTCTCAGTGAATGTAAAAGCTGTTGCTAACTATTATACCTTATATTGTATGGAAATTGCTTAATGTAAATAGGTAATACAAATACTTACGCCCAACTAGCTGTTGTTAATCCTGTGATTACCTCCATTACCAAATGTGATAAAATATGTGGATTTTTTGATGATAATATTTCTTCTTTCCCTTTACATAGGTGCTTGCCTATTACATCTCATTTCTGAAGACATTATCCCTGAAACTAAATAGACACACAATCAATTTTTATTTTAATGAGGTAAGAAATGCTAATAACTACTTTATTTACAGAAAGCTAGTGAATTCTCGAAGGATAATTGTCATGTTATATTTCAGTAAGTATTTGTGTTAAATGCTGTTTTTGGGCAAATATATTTCTTCTCAGATTATTCTTGAATTCTATTATTCCAACGGATTGAGGCAAAGCTAACATTAAAATTGTTATACATTTCATCTTTCAGCAAAAGAATGATTTTCCATTGTATACAGAGGCAATTAAATTCTTCAATCATTCAGAGGGGATGGTTCGGATTGCAGTGCGAACATTGACTTTAAACATATACCAAGGTAGGATTTCAGTTTAATTGTAGATACCTTGTTTTCTTGCACTCTTACTCCAATTTGAATGGCTATTAATGCCTTGTTTAACAGATTTGCAAATGGAACAACATCTGCCTTGCAACCTGTACGCAGAGTGGCTTATTTGTGATGATGTGAAATTACTAATCCCAAATCCTTTAACTTGTATTTTCTATCAGCATTTTCTTCATAGCCAAAACAAGCATAATAGTGTAAATAAACAATCCTGACATGTAGTAAAATTTTAAAAGTCTTTTAGAGATATTTTAATAGAATGTAAGGTCTGATTGACACTATCATAAAATATATCTATATTTTTTGTTTTGTTGAGGAGGATCTCTATGATTTAGATGTTGATACTGGTGAAAATGGTAGTGATGCTTATTAGTGATGATGATTATGATGTCGTCCATGCCTTTGTCATGCCCATTCTCTTCAGCCACGCCCTCTTGATTTTTTTCTCTATGCATAATAATGTTATTGTTCTCGTTGTCTTGTTTCCTGCAGTTGGTCATGAAGGGATGTTAAATTTCATTTGTGACAAAACAGCTGATCCATATTTCTCCAATCTTGTTTGGTTTATTGGAAAAGATGCCATTGAACTTGACGACTGTGTTACAAAAGAATCTGAGTAAGAAAAGTGAAATATTGATGTTGCGTATAAGACATTTTAGAAAATAGTTTGGAGCTTCTGTTAGCATTGGTATGTTTCCATTCTTGCCATTTTTTTTAGTTTACATGCTCGAGATGTTGTTGTTGCAATATTGGGAAGCAGCAGATTTTCACGAGTATTGTTTACCATAACAGCAGGATATTATTACAAACAGAAATTGGGGGTAGCGAAATGTGGGCAATTCTGTGACAATCAGAAGTATTTGCACTATTGACATAACATGGAAAATCATTGATGTTGTTGTATTGGTGTTACTGAGAATCTCCTCATGGTGAGTAGATGCACTGTGGGTTGTACTGGTGTTTAAAAAGATGAAATATAATAATGAAGGATGGTATATATCAATAGTGGGTGTATAGATATGACTGCTCTGCTGAATGTCACTTTGCCTTGTTTGGAAATGATAGATTTATGGGACTTTGTATACTCAGCTATTAAGTTACTTTTTTTACATTTGGTATCCAGAACTTCATTTGTAGCCCATGGGTGAAGTATTGGTATTGGTCATTAATTAAGTGAACCATGCTCCAAAGAATTGCTTTTTAGGAGTGGAACCTTTTAATCTATTTATCTTCATCATAATCCATTTAAGAGGCCCTTGTCCATCTTCAGGGGATGGATGCGGTATCAGTACTTCTTTGAGAGAAATGATAGATGTTTTACTAAAGTGCTTTATGTATGCTTTCTTTTACAAAGTCACCTAAAGTGTCACAAGTTGAAGGACATTGTCGCTGACCATCTGGATCATCTTCATTATTTGCATGACATTCTTTGTTTAAAGATAGAGAGGCTGAATCTCATTCTTACAGATCACCTTCTGAATCGACTATTGATCCCTCTTTATGTTTATTCACTACCGAAGATTGAAATTGAAAAGGTGAGACTTCGATTCATTGTGTTATGTTGTGTCTAGCCTGAAGATTTAAGTGTATGTTTACATTTATATTTGTGTTTTTAGCGTAGATTTGTATTCTTTGGAAATTTCTTTCTGCCCTATTTGTTGTATTTTGTATCTTCAACATTTGGGAACAATACACATATTAATAGCCAGAAATAACGCACTCATGTTATGCAACTGAAAAGCTTTTTTCGTGCCGGCTCATCAGAGTTGCACTCGGCAAATATAAAAAGAAGGGAAATATTACAAAAATTATAAGAATTAAGCCAGGAAACAAAGGGGCAATAGAAATGCCAGTACAAACGCGTGAACGAAAAAAATGAAGTTAACAAGTGAAAATATTTTAAAAAAGGCTTGTGACGAAGCCCTTTTGCCTGCACAGGTCAGGTTCTAATTGTTTAGTAAACATTGCGTCAAGAACGCTTAAATGTAATGAGAATCTTGCCCTGGCGAGAATGGTAAACAGAGAATTAGAGCAATTATCAGCACAGGCAGAGCTGGACAATAAATGGTTACAGATGGAGAGTCACAGTCTACAACGCGACTAATCTGTGATTTCCACCGACGTAGGGGTTGGATACGAGAGGGAGGGTCTCTGTTTCTATTGCATGAGGGTACGTAATGCGTTATGCGATCAGTCAGACTTTGCGACGTGCGACCCACGTACCGCGATCCACAACGGCACTTCAAGGCTGATTTACACGCTGGAATTTTGTCGACCGAGTCACAGTTGGTATTACGTACGTCTGTTGTTAAGGAGCCTAATTTTACGGTTGTTGATCTCAGGACGAATCAGGACGATTTTTAGAAAATCTGTGACACTTGAACAAATTTACTCCCGATTTTGGATGTCGTGGCAGTGCCTCAAAGTTTTAAGATGGACGCCATGAAGTCGTGATGGAAAGCGTGATTTTCTCTAAAGCAGGAACTACATTACTGTTAGGAACGTCTTGTAGAGACACTCTGTATGCGTATCAAAGGATAATGCCGTGAGTTTTATTTGCAATTTTAGCATAGTCGACGTTTTTGATGACAAACAAACCAGTGAAATGACTATGTAGTTTCTCATGCAAGGCTATAATTCCTTCCAGATGAATGAACCCCCAGAATCTAGGTGATTGCTTATTTCCCATTCTTAAGTAAGGTCTCCTTTTCAGCTTCTCCTATTGTTTATGAACAAGATAAAATCCCAAACAGTATTTTGTGCTCAAAATCGTCGAGCGTGTTGTGGAGGCATATTACACATACGACTTATCTTGGGTTGGTCACGTGACTAAATCGTCCCTAAATCGGGCCGACAAATCGTAGCGTGTAAATAAGCCTTAAAATATAAACAACATCTTGGGGAGAACGGGTCGTTTTAAGAACGAAGCGCTCCAAAATATAGAGGGGGTACCCGTTGTTCTTGAGTAACAGGCGAATTTGCTCCATCTCAGTGGAGAGTGTAGAAGCGGAGCAAGTGCGTATAGTGACTTAAATTATTTGTCTGATATGTAGAAAAATGGATTCGTAAAGCAGCAAATTGACGATCTCGTTCTAATCAGAAGTAGGAAAGCTCAGAAAATTGCAAATAATGTAAGAGACATCTTATTTTCTTAGCTCATTCTTATTCGCCGGTTCTTTAGCACAGTAAGACTACTGGACACAATGTGTCCTTCGATTTTGACATTTTATCTCACTGTTCTTCTAAATTAGAACTTTCTATCAATTGGTGAAAGTTTTCTTATTTCTAATTTGAATATGCAGGAGACGAGACCTTTCTTTCTTTTATTGCTATAATTCTTGGCTTGTGTTTACTTTCACACAATTTCCTCGCAACATTGTCACAATCTTCGTACTCTTTCTTAGTGGGAGATTCCCTTTATATCCATCTGTATCTAAGTTATTAATTTTCCATACTCGTAAAACAGTGCGTGTTTGTCAAAAATTATCAGTTTTCTCCGTTGATGATTCAAGTTAACATCGGAAGCTAAGAATGTAAGATCTCTGTTAAATTATGTAGTTTCCTGGGGTTTATAATTCGGGCAAGAATTAGCTTTTCAACCGATTTCCTACTGCAACTACTTTTTATTACAGATTTAGATTGTAAAACGCTCCATTAAAAGATTTTATCGAAGGCGAGCTTGCTAGAAAACTGTTCCACTGTCAGGGAATGACTTTTTAGCAAAAATCGTTTTGACCTGTTGCAATGTGCATTTCTAGGAACTGACTGGTTATTGTCCATTTCAAAAATAGGTGACCCACAAAAGAGTGACTATCAGCAGACTAACAGCGCTTTTCCTTCTTTGCCAGGTGAGTTAATTTAAAGCCAACATGGCGGTCTAAGTGATTGATCAGTTGGAGATCAGCATGTCAGTTGTCAAGAAAATGCTTGTCATCGTTGAAAATAGTTCTGATTCAATCGCGTATTGATGCCCAGCATCGTGTGAATGGACTCGACATTGCCTGAATGTTTACTTAATGTCAAACTAGCTCACTTATTAAGGCAGTTACAACTATCCTTTCTGTTGTGTACTTCTTGAAAAATATCTTCTATAAGAACTTGCCAATATTCTGACAATTTATTCATATAGAGAGTAAATGAATTCACATCTACTATTTCGAAATGGGAAGATATACATTCTACACGTTCATATGCAGTTCAAAGTGTTTTTGAGAAGAGAAGATTTGAAATGATAAGTTTGAGAAGATACTAGAGAAATAGAAAAGTATGTCATTAAAGGTATAGGAACCCACGAACCCGAATGAGGTGAAGTATTGAGAGCTAATGCCAGCACTAGCGAAGTAGAATATGTCATCATTGGAGTTCACCTAGCTCAGTTGCTAGAGCGCACGCACGGCGAATGTGTTGTTCAAGGGTTCGAATCTCGTTAGTGACATACGTTTCTATTTCCATGGTACTTTTTTAACAGAGAGTGTCCAATTTGATTTCATATTTTTTTATTCCGCTCTACGCTACAAAAATCATGGATCTTGTTTAACGAATCACATGCTTCTGCTTCCCGTTTATCATACGCAATTTTTTAGTAGTGGGGCAGTTTACTAAGCAGAGCATCATATCAAAATCTAGAACTACTTGATTTTCATGGTGTCGTTTCTATAGATGATGATAACACAATTATTGAAGATGTAAGCAGTGGTCCCTTACCACCTTGAGTGTATTTCCCACTTCGCTCTCTGTCATTGTCCGTGTAGCTTTATCTTCTAAATTCGCTCAAAGTAGGATTTGAAAAATACTTTTAAAAAGGAAGAAAATGGGTCATCAGCGGGAACGAGCTGGGTGACACCACATTAATTTCCAGTCCTGTAACGACGGACATCAAAATCCAGCTTTACGCAATTTTGCAGAGCATGAATTAACTGCCATCTAACCCATCAATCTGTCCAAAGCGCAAATTATAATCGACGTTTAATTATAGGTGAAATCTCAGGGTTGCTTTAATTTAATGAACATCGTTGGAAACAAGGATTGTGAATGATTCAACTATGAGAGTGTATAGCCTTTTTCTTCGGTTATGCGAACTCTATGGATTTGTATGTAAATTTTATCGTTTAATTGCATGTCACATTTCGTTTGATATGGCTTTGACCCCATCTGCTGATTGCCCCGTATATATACAAGGGGTCTCGCTGACAAATGTTTCTATTTCGTACATCTACATTTGGATGGATCGATGTAATATCAGGGAATGGACGTTGTAGACTGATGGTAATTCTCTTTCTTACAGCGATGATTTAAGATTGATACGATATGTTTTAAGTGTTAAATGACTTACTAAGTAAAATGGTTAGTTAGTTATGGGCAGATGCTATGGATGAATTTGATGCTTCCATGGTAACAATTCTATGTGATTACGTGATAAACGGATTACTATCTCGTTTACCGCGGTAATCCTACAACGGACTTATTGTAATACAATGATCAAAAGGCTTCGTGTTATTCAATGTTATTGTTAGAGAAGGATCATATACGTACATAGTACCTTGAATTGCACAACCATTCCCCATTTATGTTAAGTTCCGAAAGTAGCCCGGAAGAGGATATGGTTATTGAGGAATACCATTATACCCAGACAGGTTTACCTGAATGTCGTTACGCAACTGCTTGCACTCTTCTAACACTCTTTAGTTCCTGTCACTTGTGATTTCTTAAACGTCATGTTATCTCATGATTTTGGTCTTTTCCATAGCACCTCTCAATAATGAACCACGGCCCACTTATCTCAAACTTAGTCAATGTCATCTTTCACGAAGATGATGTGCAGCTTTTGGAAGACAACGAGTCACCAGTGACACAAAGCAAGGTATGAGGCATCGTTGAACTCATTGACGCACACTGTGGCGCAGTAGCTTATTATTTGACCTCGTTTTCTCAGAGCACCACGTAATAAGCGACGAAGGAGGCAGATGATCTTTCAGTACCACTTTCATAGGAGTGGCCTGTTTTTATATGTAGCCAATAAGATTTCATAATAAAGGGGATGAGGAATGTTAATTATCTGGGTAAGGTTCACATGGAAAATGTTGTTCAAATTATGTAAAGGATCAAAATAAATACCTGTTGACGGTGAGATCGTTCATCAGATGTAAGACGCCATATGGTAGATTTACTGGCAGCACATTTCTCTGGTTTTACCCTTTGTAAAATGATCGGACCATACAGATAACGCTGAAATTTCATTCAGGGCTAATTTTCGTATCTAAGCAAATTGTAATTTATGTATGTCTTTCAAATGCGCAGTCACTAGAGTCTGTTTGAATGAGCTGATACTGGGAACTGAGGATTGCGAGGATGAAATGAGCGTGAGGGAAGTGACTAATATTTCGCCTTTAAAGAACCGTTAGAACTAGACTATTGGATGTTGCGAAGTAGAAGGCAAGTTTGACAGCATCATATTTATCACGTGACAAGCCCACTCAGTTATACCAGGCACATATGTTTTGCATTGATCTTTTGTTTACTTTAGGGAAGTATCGATAGATGTTTCAAACAATTATTTTAACTAACCTTTGTCATTTAAGTCCCCCCACCCCCTGGTTATCTATACTGCGTGATTATCTGCACCCGTCTTCTCTACAAAGAAAGTGTGTTTAATATGTCCTCACACAAGCTGTACACTGAATTTTTGCCGTAGAATCGAACCCAAGCCATAGGTATTCGTGCATTTGTTCCGCCATCCGATACACTAGAGTCGCAACTTGAAGCTTGTGGTATCACCAAAGACAACTACAACCTGATGCAAAAACTGCAGCAGATTTCAAAAGATCGGAACAGAAAAAGAGGATCAACTTTTTATGTAACAGGTATTATTACTCTGAATTTGCAGTTGTTATTTTCAAGTAGCATTTCATCCATTGCAGAGAAACTAACCGAGATCGTCTCGTAATTGTTGAAGGAATCTATTTTAATTTATCAGCCGTATGAACTAGATGATTCATAGTTTGACTCAACAAGATGCATGGGAACCTCAAATATCTATTCCAATCACCGTTTTAACTTGTTCCGTCTTCTTCTTTTTGTACTTTGCGTAATGCAGGTTTAACAGTTAGAACGATCTGTCTTGGGCAATTCTTTTCAATCGCACAAAGATTCCATTTTTCGCACTGTCGTGCATTCCATTCCTTGCACGTCCTCTACTCCTTCTTCCATCTAGTCTTGCTTCCAGTATTAGCTTTAAGAGGTTTTTATGTTTGAGGTTATGAGCAGCCCACTTTTTTATCTTTACCCAAATTCCTCTTTCTTCACAAACGCTTCTTCATTGCCCACCCTACCAGTCCAGCTTATCGTCCAGAACTACTTCTCAGGTGCTTCAATGTTATCAGTTTCTCTTTTTGTTGCATCCACGCCCCGTAACCATATATAGTACACTCCATGCGAGGCATTTGAGCATTCTTTTCTTCGGGTTCAAACTCAGCCACTTGATAACGCAATTCTTGCTCTTGTTTACCTTATCATTTTCATTGATTGCTACTTTGTTGGTACATGGACCAAGGAACAAGTCGGTTTTGTTTTTCTCTTGAGCAGTGTTTGTATTTAGTTGAAACGTACTCCTTGCGATTTTGTGATTCACACTTATTTCTTGTTTACATGACAAGACACAACACAATCTCCGTAGACAATCAATTCATTTATTACTGGACATGATTAAACGATAGAATATCTGACTGCTTTCATTAAAACGAGTGGAAAAGAGAAGTACAAAACTGTGGAAACGCCCTGCTTACTTCCATGAAGTACAATGACGTTACGACTGTTCTCACGAGGTGGATTGGCGCAAACAGAACTCTGTTCTGCCAGATTCTGAATTTTTGAAGAACCTGAGCGTCGATATATTAATGGGGAAAATTGTCAGTCGTATTGTTATGATGTTTGATTGCAGATCCAAAGACAGAAATGGGGGCAGAGGAATTTGAGCTGTCATCAGGTACGTTCTTATCCTCACTGCATTCAATATTTTTTCATTACTGTCTTCGTTGGGTGCCTTTTTGTCAACTCATGATCGTATCTATTCGCTATGTATGGAAAGAAGTGCTTTATGAGAACTGTAGTATTACATCCTTCTACTCTTAATTGTGCGAGGGCTGAAATAAAATGGAGGGGTGGTAACATTTGCAAAACTACGTGAACAGAGAGGTGACAAATGAGGGGTGGATAATTTTTCGTTAATTGATAAAGAAGGGTTAAAAGTTACAAGTGAGAATTTCTCATAACTGGCTCTCCCAATGTCTAACACAAGGTAACCGAAAAACCGAAACCGAAAGACCGAAAAAATTGATTGAAAGACTTTCTTTAGATAATATTTATAATCATTCCCTTCCGGGCAATTTTTGGATTGGTCTGATTTGAGGCATGATTTTCATGATTTCTTTGGATTTTGAATAAAGGGAAATTACATCTAATTAAGAGATGATTCGGTGTTGTCAATTGATGCAAGAGCCAAGGACAAAGACGCCTCAGATCATTAAAAGAAAATGAAGTTAAACAAACGCATCATCGTAGCAAAATGATTGTGAATGTTGTCTAGTCAGTTGATTAAACACTGGTTAATAACCAGTTATTGATTAGTGTACAAAGTTGGACCAAATTAGGAGTGCTTTCCAAGTTTCTTCTTTGAAGGTGTCTTTTAATTTTGATGTTGATTTCGTTCTGTCAAACGACATACAGTACAGAAACAAGTTCAGTTTGCGAAGAAAAGGGGTTGGGTATTAGATGAGAGTTTGGTTTTTCGTGCAAACTCAAAAATAGGTGGAGGTTGGATGGGAAATTTTAATGGTATTTTAATTGGGATGATACATGACAGTAGACTTTTACTTTATACATTTTCCATCCAATCAAAGAGAATGGGACTTTACTTGATAGTCTGCACCTTTTTAAAGCCACAATATTGTCACAGTAACACCAAAAGAACCACAACACATCCCAAAATGAATGTTTTAAGAAAATGAAGCTTTTAACCAATCTCGTTTATGGGGGCTATAGGTCACTAAACGTGACAATGGCCGCAATGAAGATGATTATCCTTGCAAGTGTTAAGTCATGCACAATCGTCGTCTTAAAATAGGCGTATGAAGCCGTACTTTTTGCCCTATAATTTCAATCTGCAGCCTTTGCTTGAACCCATTTACACGGTGTCTGACTTATTATGTTCTGAATTTAACCGCAGATTTTTAGGATTTTGTAGCGTTAAGGAAACACGCAAAATCATCAAAGTAACAACCTTGTTTTGATGCCTGTCACAGCCGCCTCCCTCGCCTTTGCTTTCTTCCTGTCCAAAAAAGGTTACAAAATTTTTACAGTTTACAGGTTTACAGTTATAAAGTTTACAAAACACTAGAAGCAGCGCCATTTCCTTACACTTTAAAAAATTATTTATGGCTGGAAACGTGGTTCCAAAGAGGTTATAGAAAGTTATTTGCAGCTCATACCAATGCAGTGACGTGAAAGTTGTTGACCTACAAAGTACTTGCTAGTCTGCTAGAAGCAAACTCCACCAAGTATGAAAGTCTGTGCTAGGAAAGTAAAGTGCAAGCCTCCAGTTACTCTACCATGAAGTTACTCCGTTGTCTCCTTTACTATCTATGACATGATTACTACTACATAACGAAACATGGGTTGTTCTATGGAGCCGAAGCGAGTTTAGGACGACCCCTCAACCATTATTTAGCCTCTTTTGAGAATGAGGTAGAGTTGATTTGATGGTAGACAAATCATTTTGATAGAAAATGGTAAGCACATTGATAGGGCCGCAGAGCATTTTGAGCAAGTCAATTTATTTACCGATCAACTGGTCCGCTGGAGAGCTAATAAGGATTGTACAGCCCAAGTCATGGAAACAGGGTTCGAATTTGGTCACGTCACGAATTTGGTTGCCTCTTTACAATTTTATCAAATTGCCATGGGCACCGGAGCGAAATATTTTTGAATACAGTTTTGATTCGCTGTGTAATAACAAGCAGATCATGACAAACAGTGACAATGCTCAGAGACGATATTCCCATGCATTGGGCTGCGTCTACACACTACCATCCTGATTTACTTTTTGAAATTCGTTTTAAAGTGTGGTCAACGGCGTACTACCTAAGGCTGGATCGTTATGAAAACAACACCTGAATGGCTTAGAATGCAATGATGTGCTATATTGAATTCTTGGATATCTTCTACTACAGAGGGTCAATCTTCACCTCTTGTAGTGCGACAAAATTGCATAGACAACATGGACGAGTGTATGATTTTTATGATTTGCCATCTTGCTGCGTTTGCACATAGCTGCATCCACCTTTTCTAACTTAAACGCTTACGTAGTCCAGAATTCACCGACGTTTTAGGGCAATTTTAGGAATAGGAGAATGAATTACGGGACGGAAAATGGCTTTGTTGGATTTATATTTTCTATGTTGTTAATGATCAATTAATTGGTGTTTTGGAATCTATTGTAGAAGTTATTTATTATTTTTGACTATGCAGAGCAATCATTAAGTTGCTACTAGAGAAAATACGGGGGTAGTATAACATTTCACCAAGTCAACGTTTCGGCTACATGGAGATTCGGTCTTGACATTTTCAAATGGTTTCTTTGTCGTATTGTAAAGTTTGGTGTCCATGGTGATAACCTATCACAACTTCACAAGAGAGACAATAATTGATCTAGTGAGCAGGCCTTTAAGGTAGATGGGGATATTCTAATAGCTTCGATTGGTACTATTCCATTTTCACTCTTTCTTAGAAAGATTTCTATGATAAGATTATTTATTTTAGGATTAAAGGGAACGGGCATCTCATTTGTATCGATGCTAATCATGGAAGATGGAGGATCAGAAGTGAAGCGTGTTTACGATAGGGTCACAGTAGCTCAGTTTGTAAAGCAACATGTGGGGAATGGCGTAGTCTTCAGTTCGAATTGCAATGATGATGCTATTGCACAAGCTTCGGACTTCTTATACTATACTATACTGTACTATACTATACTATACTGTACTATACCATATTACACTATACTATACTTTACTGTACTATACTATACTATAGTATACTTAAAGCGTTATTTATAAGTCGGAAGGAGCGTAATATAATAGTCTTAGTTGACTGAGATGACGTCACTGGAGTCTAGTTTGTATTCGGGTCGAGGTATTTTAATTGTAATAGAATATTTTGCGACTTGATTTCAGCGGATTTGAGCATTTCATCAACGACTAACAGTGAATCTTCATCTCTGGATACAAGTGCTGCTGCTTCACCCCTTTCTAATCACAAGGACAACAGCTTTATAGGATTAGGCTGTAAGTAGAACTGTTCTCTCTTTGGTTTTGGTTTTTGTAGTATATTCAGAAAAATTCAAGGTGTAGTTGTGTTCGCTTCAGAAGCGTAGCATTCAGTCATTCACAATATCAGGTCAAAGTCATTGTCCGAAAAAAAACAGTGTCAAATTGTTAGATACAAACTTGCCCATAATTACTG